>BSBK01013868.1:0-120206 GCA_027943335.1 Chamaecyparis obtusa | reverse complement strand
TTTATGTGAATTCTTGATTAGATTGATGCTCAATTTGATATTTGATAAAAAGATGCAGATCTTGATGATAAAGCTGATGAAGTTCTGATTGATTTGAAGTCCTTGATGTTCATTCTAATGATAGGTTGCTTGATATGATGCCTGATTTGATCTGATTTGATGTTTGATGCCCCACTTGATTGATAAGCAAATAAAAAATTGATGAAAGATTATGCTCTTGATTTGATGATATGCCCTTGATTTGATGATTACGATGCCAATCCTGATTGTCTGAGTGTATGCCCCCTTGGAAATGAAATGAAATTTGATCTTGGTGAAAGATAGTGCATTTTCAATCAATTAGCGTTTGAAAAATAGTTCATTATGAGTAAATTTCAATTTCATTTCCGATAATGTATTTGCGATCTTGTGATAAGAAATGCCCCTGATTTGGCGAAAAAGGTGTTTAAATTAGGTTCTTGACCATTTTCTGCTAAACTGCACCACTTTTAGGTTAAAATGAGCTATAATAAAGGGGTAAAAGGTCATTTTACTATTCATTTTTACCTTCTCTTTTGAATTTTTCACTCTGACCCCCTTTGAGCTATTTCGCGATGGTGATCCTAATTTGAGAGCATAGGTTTGAGCAAGGTCGCCAATATCAGCATCCATCTAGCTATGGACCTCTGGTATGTACCTTGACAGCCTCTTTTGTCCAATTTCAGCATTTAAATTTGAAAATTTTGGATTTTTCTATGGAAAACCCTATTTTTAAAAAAACAATTAGTAGCGCGTACAATATTTTTAATAACGTGTATACATTTCCTATTGCGCATCCCGTGGTTTTTCACTGTGTGTTTAAACTTTTTAGTAGTGCTTACAAATGCTAGAACTAGGGCACATTTCGCTTTCCGCCATTTTTTACTGCGCTTTCACTTTTGATTGTGCTTTTAAGATTTTTAGTAGCGCGTACAAGGGTTTCCTGCAACACGTACTAAGTTTTGCAGTGTGTACACTTTGTTGTAGCGCATATGATACTTTCTGCTGTGCTTTTGATGTTTCAAGTAGTGCATTTGATTTTTAGCACTTTTAAGTATTGAAATAACGCGTATAGCTTATTTGGTTAAATTTGTGAGCCTCTGAGTTAGTTTTCTGATCTGTTTGTTGTCATCAATGTATCGATTGGCTTAGGTTTTGGAGTCTTGTTGATAGCGAGTCGTGTGATGTCAGTTTGAGTCATTTTGATATTGAATGTTTGATGGTTAATCTTGATTTGGATGATGGATAATGATAAAAATTTTATCTTCTCTAAATAGAATCAGGAAAATTGATTGTGGTTTAATTGTTTGATTGACTTAAGATTATCCAATATGTGATGATTTTGATATCTAATATGTTTAAACTTGCTTTTGCAGACTCAGCTTCAGAAGCTAGGTGTCTAAGGCCTGTATCCTTTACCTTTTGATATAATTGATGATTTGAGCAGACCTGAGCACCGAATCATAGGATGATGTGGGTTGTCTTTCCTTCTCTCTCTCTCTCTCTCTCTCTCTCTCTCAATTCTATGTGAATCGAGGTCTTCTTACTACTATGGTAGAGCATTGGCACTCTGACCATAATAATTTTCACTTGTCGATGGGAGAGATGATGATCACTGCCAAGGACGTGTATTAGTTGATGCACATCCCTACGCATGGAGAGCTTATATATTATGATCAAGTCTATGATGGGACTATATGCAAATGCCTCTTTGTAGATCCCACTATTAGAGATGAGAGCATTCAGTGGGCTCAGTTTCCTTCTTTCCTCGTGCTTCATGTTGTTCTCAGTGCGCTTGTTGGTGGCTTTTTGGTTCTTGATCGACGGGGTCATGGTTTTGCCATTGGTTGGGGCTGAATTCTTGAGGATATGATTACACATCCTCACAGGTTTGATTGGGGTTCATGTGTGCTAGTTCATTTATATCATGAGCTACATGATGTGGTATATCATCGCGAGGCTACTCTCTTTGTTGGAGTAGTCTTACTTTAGTTATGGATCTGGGAGCATATTCTCATTACTCATCCTATTTTAGTTCATCATTGGGATGTAGGTTGGCCTTTTGCTTGGATGTACAAGGGGATGGTTGTGCAGGCCCACTTGGGCAAGTTAGATTATTGGTGACGTATCATTGATGATATTGGTCAGGTGGTCTGGAGACCATACATCGATTGTGAGCCATAGTCGGAGGATGTAGTTGAGCTTCCATATATGTGCATGCCTCGATGGATGATAGGGCGGACACCCTTAGTGATTGAGAGATTCTATTTCTATAGAGTTCTATGATAGTTTGGCCGGATAGAGGGGATGCCACAAAGGTTAGCCCTATATACCTGTGTACATGTTGAGAGGTCCCTATGGGGCCCTTAGATTGATTATAGGACAGCCCGAGATGAGTTACTATAGTTGCCCTACCTTCCATGGGATATGAGAGATCACATTGTTGACATCGAGATGATCGACAATTATGCGTAGTGGTTCGTGCAGAACCCTTTTCCCAGATTTATTGATCCGGTTGAGCCAGTGCCTAAGATTGAGGAGTCAGATGATGGTGGTGGAGATGGAGATGGTGGTAGGAGATGGGGTCGTCAGGGATGACGGGTGGGTCAGGCTAGATGAGGAGGCACAACTGTCATTCATGTCATTGTTGCTACTCTTGTTCCTATTAGAGGTGGTGTGTAGATGAGGTGTGGGTGGGTGAGGGTGAGGGATGGTCCATTCAAAGCACTCCATCAGGTTTGGGTTGATAGACTGGCCAAATGGGGTCAGCATAGAGTGTGGGTGTACAGGTAGGTTGGTGCATAGGTTGTGGCTGATGTTGATGCATAGGTGGCACATATTCTTTTGGATCAGGCACAAGAACCTCTGGCACCTCCTCCTCCACAGGGTCCTATTCCTTCTCAGATTCAATCTTCTTCATCTCTTCCATCCCCTTTGATTCCATCTTATTTTATGGCTCCACCACATGCTCCTCATGCATAGGCTCCTCTTATAGAGGCTCCAGCATCAGCTTCTGATGTTTGGTCTTTATAGTCGGAGGTTTTAGAGATTAGGCAGCAGGTCACTCAACTGAGCAGTATGATGTAGACCTTTATGGTTGTCATGAGTCAACATGGGCTACAAGTGAGCTCGAGTCAGGGTCCTGATATTGGCCCTGGTCCTGATGGTGTCATTGGTTCTAGCAGTTGATGCTTATATGATTGAGCCATTCTTTTTTACATTATTATGATTATTTCTTATATCAAGACATTGGACTCATATATTTTTATCAGATGATGTTTATTTATGATCGATACTTGTTTATGTTTGATAGACTTTAATGCACATATTCTGATGGACTTTGATGATACCATGGACTCTGATATTCATTGATAGATTTACTCTATATAATGTCATTATGTGTTGGTCTTATGTTTCAGGTGCTTTATATGATATGCAAATCTATATGATTATATTTCTACATGCTTTTCATACTTTTCAAATGCAATTTATGATATGAATGCACATGTTTATGCTTATAAGTGCAAATGATTGTCTTATCCATGACATAGATTAGATGTATGCATTTATTATATGGTGTAATCTATTATGATGTATAATGATGAATATGTAATGGTCTAATGATTAATGCTATGTGATGATGTTATGGATGCAAATTAGATGATATTATGGATAATGTAATGTAATGTGACATATGCAAATGAGATGTAAATATAATGGATGTACTTATATGATGCAATGCATGGATTTTGATATTTTAATGACTAATTATGAATGTAATTATAGATTATATAAATAATATATGGATTAATGATGATGATGCAATGACCTAATATACTTATTTTTTTGAATATAATTCAATGTTTAAATGTAATGAATCTTGATGAATGCACCTATATGAAAAATGCAATGTGTCAATGAGATGACATTAAATTCAATGTTTATAATGAATTTAATGTGATGCAATTAATAATTTCCTAATGATGTAATTTGAAATGATGCAATTTATGCAACTAAATGATGAGAATTAAAATGGATGCAAACTAATGCAATGCAATCTTGATTGAACTTAATGATATGATCCATAATGATGATGATGTTGGCAAGTTGTCTATACTGAAGTATATGACCAGATATAGTGTTCTCATTATGGCAACAAAGTCATATAGTAGTTTGGAGTCAGCACACTAAGTGTAAAGATCATAAATCAGTTAAGTGTTGAAGACCGGACAGCATACAGAGCACCACAGACTCAGAGCATCAGCACATGTGTGTATGGATGAATTAAGGTATGCACCCTGGAAGTTAAGATTTTTAGACTATACTTATGCTTAGTCTAAGAGTGCATAAGTAGATATGCATAGATGTGAAAGTTACAGTCAGTTGAAGTTGCACAGCTAGTGTGTGCCAGCAGAGAACAGAGCATAGAGCTGACAGTGACTATTTTGGTTTGCGATTGTAAATTAATGTTGTAGAGGCTATGCACCCATTGTATTGAGGTTTTTGACATATTTATATGTATAATTGTAAGCACACTTAAGCCAATTCATTTGGAAGCATTATTTGTAATTAGTTATAGGGCCGACCTAATTGTATATTTGATATGAGTGCATAAATATAAGGTGCGCCTATTGTATTCAGTATGGAAGTGGAAATAGAGTTGTGAGAAGTAGAGCAGAGGCATGTGAAGAGAGCATATGATGTATTAGAGCTTTGCAAGAGGTCAAAGCATCAGCGCACCAAAGGAACTGATCTGACAAGCAGTGTCACAGTAACAGTTCACCTGCAAATTTAGTGTGTATCTGATTCAGAAGGTTGTAGCCTTCATCATTTGAGAGTGAACTCTAGGATAGTGAGTCCACTCCCCTAATAGGGATCATTGTAAAAGACTCCTAATAGGGTCTGACCCTTAACAAGTTCTATTATACTAAAAGCATTGTAAAGCTACTCCTAACAGGGTAAAGGATCTTCTAACAAGGATCACAAAACACTACTGCAGATTATTAGTGGGTATCAAGTCCCATTGGGGTTTTTACCTATTTGGGTTTCCTTGTAACCATATTGGTGTCATGTGTTAATTTCATGTTTCATGTTTAATCCAGTACTTAAGCATTTATAATTTAGTATTCAGATTAAAGTGAAAAGTTAAAATATAGTGAACATGAATTCACCCCCCCCCCCCCCCCCTTAGTGTTCCCATTCCTAACAATTGGTATCAGAGCTTTGGTCCTCAGTAAAGAAGTTTAACCACTTGAGGAGATCATGGACAAAGAAGAAATGAAACATCTGAAGAAGAATCTTGAAGTAGCTCTTGAAGACCTAGACAATTCAGAAAAAGAAATTGAAGAACTAACAGAAAAATTCAGTGATGCTCAATTAGTTATCAAAATATTAAGAAAGGATTTGAAAGGATGCTCTAGCAATGATCTTGAAGAAAAAATCAAGAAGTTGAATGAAGAAAATAAGTCCTTGAAAGAACAAATTGAAGAGTTTGATGATAAGTTGACTAATAATCAGGAAGTCTGTGATGAACATATCAAAGAAAACCTTCAACTGAATGAAGAACTAAGGCAAGAAAACATGGAAATCTTGGAGCTAAGAAACAACAAAGAAATCTTGGAGTCTGAATTGAAAAAGTCAAAGGATCATATAGCCAAATTACACACTAGTGCTGAATTGGTAGAATCACAGTTGTATGCAAGAAGAATTAAAGGAGACACTAGTTGTATCGGATACAATGAAGCACAAAATCATATTGACAGTATGCGAGCAAGAAAGGATTCACAAAAGAACTCTACTGATAATGAGAAGTCTAAAGATCAAACCAAAGACAATGGTGGTCCTCCTAGGAATGAGCGCAAGCCTATAGAACGCACCTATTTTGCATTTAACGAGCATGGACACATTGCAAGGAATTGTACAGAGGTTAAAAGTTCTCAGAATGTTACATGTCAGATATGTAACTATAATGGTCACTCAGCCAGAACATGCAGAATGGTGACTCATGTCAATGCATCAAGGAATAATAGACCTCCAATGATTTATCACACCTGTAACAAGGCTGAACATATCTCAAAGTTTTGTAGATCAAGGACGCAAGGTCAGGAGAGCCCTAAAAAGACCGAAGAACCAGTTTTGGATCCTAAAGCAAAAGTTAAGTTTGTGAAGGCCTCAGAATATGTGAGCTTGATTTGGTCAGAAGGAAAGAATGACAATGTTGTTGAGAATGTATTGGATGCATCCCAAGTGGACGCACCCTCTACATCTACATAAATGGCCCTTAGGGTCATAGGGGGAGCTAATTTAGCTCTAGACCCCTGCATGGCTGGTATACTCATCCTCAGAGTATGCACCTTTGGACTTAAGCTTTTGGAGTGTATAGAAACCTTTGTGCAAGAGTGCACTTGCTGATTGTTAGCGGAACTCAAGTTTGAAAATTTGAAGTGACGGCCTGGTTTACGTGAGTTGCATTAATGGCAAATTTCTTACTTTAAGTACACAAAAAGTTTTTTGTTCACTCATTGTATTCATATTTAGAGTGATTGGAGAGCAGATTAAGCCTTGGAAGTTGTTGTGAAGATTTGTAGATTGAGCTATCAGTAATTGCAGTGCATTTGATCAATTGCAGAAACCCTAGCTCATTGCGCCGATTCGAAAACCATCAGAACATCTCAGAGATCATTTGGAAAGCGAATATCAAGTAAGTCATGGCCACTCCTATTTTTTTTTATGTTGCTGATAAGAAGAGGTATATTTTCAAGAGTCACCTATTTAAATCAACCCTAGATGATTTAGAGGGAGAATTCTCCTACATGTCGATGGGCATCATGCATGTAGAAGGCATAAGGGCTTACATCTGTTGTAAGAAGGAACCTGTTGGACTGGATAGGTTAAGGGTGCACATGGACACAATGTTGAAACTAGAAAAAATGTTCATGGATGAATACACCAAATGGAATGATCACCCCATTATTGAATATGCCTCGGCATATGAATTCTATGAAACTGAATGGATTAAGATATTGTTGAGCAGAATCCATGATGACTTGTTTTGGATTGGAGATGTACCAGTAAGAATAATAGGAGACCTAATTCATGAGATGACAGGCCTTTCTAAGATAGGCGCCATCCTTCCTGTGGGTAAAGATGTTAGGAAAATGGTGGAGCAAGTGTGTAAATCCAAGAGTGATAAGCGCGGCATGACCATTGAGCCTATAGAGCAGCCAGACATTAAGTTGTTGTCAATGATACTTGGTTATAGGTTTCATCACACCAACAAGGTGAATAGTGTGTTTGCGGGCACTATTCTAGCAACCATCCATCTTGTGCAAGAAGATGGAGAGTTCAACTTGTGTGAGATCTTGTGCACATAGTTGATAGACAATATCAAAGCTATAAAACATGATAAGACTAAGGTATTCAGGTTTGGGTCCCTAATCATCTATATGTACCTTCATATAGTTGGTAAAGTGTCAGACTTGTATCTAGACAAGTCCATTCCTACCATGACTCAGATATCAAACAAGGAAACCACAGAAAGAACACTTAGAGATTACATTACCCTGTAATTGAAGACTTTTAGAGCAAGAATGTGGATGAGGTACAGGATTCTTGAGAGTATTGTAGAGAAGTATAAGGATACAATATGCTTCATGGTGGAGATTGATACTACATGTATGGAAGCTGTGGAACCTAGGCCTAAGTGGATTCATCCACTTGGGTATGAGGTTGAAGAACAAGTTCTTGAATCTTATGCATAGGTACTAATATTAGCCCCTAAGGATGTCAATGAACCTAGGTGGGGAACCTATGAAGAAAAGACTAGAGAAGTTGATGCTAAGCTGAACAATGCTACAACAAACAGAAAGGTTGCAAAGGTCACATCAGAGATCCTAAGAATACATAGTATATCACAAGCAGACCTTGATAAAGCAAGAGATGAGAAGATTGCCCTAGAATTGAAGAGCACAGCAGAAGAACAAGAAGATCCTAAGGTAAAGAAGATAAAAATTGAGAAAGATGATAGTTAGAAGGATAAAGAAGACAATACTCCTTCTGCACCCAAAGATACTCCTTTGGAGTATAAGCCTTTATTCAAGAGAAAGAAAGAAGCTAGCACTAGTCATCCATCCTTGCGAGCATTAAGGAGTAGGAAAAACATTCAAGCACCTCCTAAGGTAGGATTCAGGCCTAGCCTTAAAGTTTTGAGCTCTAGAATTATTGATGAGGGTAGAATTGATTAAGTAGGGAAACATTATGAATCATTTAGTGAGATTGATAAGACAGAAATTCATGATATGATTATCAAACATATGATAAAGTTCAAGAAGATAGAAATTGAATTGAAAATAGAAATTCTAGATAATGTATGGGACATTTTAGAACATCTAAAGAGACAAGCTAATGAGGAAGATCAAAGAATAAGAGAAAAAGTATTAGAAGATACTCTGCTTATATGTTCTAAAGAAGAAGAGAAACTGATATTGAATTTGGTGAAGCCGCACCTAAGAACTAAAATGAGGACTCCTCACATCATGAATAAAGATTATGATTTGATTACAAAGGAAATAGAGAAGGCCTTTGAAAAGGTTTTATTGGAGCAATAGATCAAACCACCCATTGCGCCCATCACTCATGCACCCATTAAGGAAGATAAAGTGGCAGAGCCCACTAATGTACCAATAACAAGTCCTTAGGACTCAATGCCCATGTCAAAATCACCCAAAGATAGCACAATTATCATAGATAATGTGGAAATAGCCATGGTGGCTACTGATAAGGAGTTGGACAAGTTTGAGGAAGCATTTGTCAGAACTGAGGAAGCAGAAATCTTATGCAGCAATACCCCTCCCACTCAGCAAGAAGTAGTCATAGAAGATATATCTAATGAAGAAAAGAAAGAAGGAGAAGAGATAGAAAAGAAAGATGAATCTTCTATTGATTTGGTCAAGGTGAAGCAAGAGGTGATGGATAGCACTCCCATCAGTCCCTCCTCGGCATTGTTGTCAAGTTTCACACCTGCCACTAGCAGTTTGGACTCCTGGAAGGAAGAAGACTTGATTAAGTTCAACGTCCTAGCTATGGAAAAGGTGAAGGAGAAGTAAGTAATGAGGAATCCTCTCCTGGTAGAAATAGTAAATATTTTGAATATTTTGCTGCCAGAGGATAAGAAGATGGTAAATGTACATTCAGTTGATGATGTGAGCACAGTCATCTCTCAGTTCAAAGTAAAATTTTCAAGCCTAGAAGAATTTGCGGCCATAGTGGCAAAGGAGAAATACTTAAAGAAGAGACTCAATTAACTAATGAGTAATTTTACACTAGACTTGAACTCTCTTAAGTATGGTCAGGCATCATTGAAGGAGTTTGCAAATCAAGGAAGGAAAGTCATTGCAGAATCCATGGATCAGGATAAGTTCACTGATGCCCATCTTAAGAAGATCAAAAATGCAGAGGCAATGATTGAGAAGGTGAAGATTTCAGTGCTAGACATAGCCACTGATGCAAATAGGAGCAACAATGTCTATCAAGGTCATTTGGACATAATTGAGAAGGTAGAGAAAGAAATGGAGAAGTTAAGGTCTAGACAGACTCAATTGAGGAACGCTCTTGCACCCTCACTAGACATTCTCAGTCAAAACATAAAGGAGATTGATGCGACCATGATAACCTATGATCAAGGTCTAAGCATAGAATTCGATAAGATGGAGAAGCTTCAATATGCATTATGCGCCCATCTACAGATAGTCAATTCTCTTATAACATTTTGGAAGAAGGAGATCCAGAAACTCAAGATTGCATATCTAGATGTTTTCCCTTAGTGAGTGTATGTACATAAAGTTTTTTTATGCACCTTTGTCATTAATGTCAAAGGGGGAGTTGTATAGAATATGGAGTACATATATGTATAGGGAGATATAAGAGTTTGTATAAAATGTATAGAAGACAAAAAAAATTTGTGTAAAGGATCAATTAGAGAATTGGCCATATTCCTTTGTTGCCATCAATGACAAAGGGGGAGATTGTTGGCAAGTTGTCTATACTGAAGTATATGACCAGATATAGTGTTCTCATTATGGCAACAAAGTCATATAGCAGTTTGGAGTTAGCACACTAAGTGTAAAGATCATAAATCAGCTAAGTGTTGAAGACTGGACAACATACAGAGCACCAGAGACTCAGAGCATTAGCGCACATGTGTACGGATGAATTAAGGTATGTGCCATAGAAGTTAAGATTTTTAGACTATACTTATGCTTAGTCTAAGAGCACATAAGTAGATATGCATAGATGTAAAAGTTACAGTCAGTTGAAGTTGCACAGCTAGTGTGTGCCAGCAGAGAACAGAGCATAGAGCTGACAGTGACTATTTTGGTTTGCAATTGTAAATTAATGTTGTAGAGGCTATGCACCCATTGTATTTAGGTTGTCGACATATGTATATGTATAATTGTAAGCACACTTAAGCCAATTCATTTGGAAGCATTATTTGTAATTAGTTATAGGGCCGACCTAATTGTATATTTGATATGAGTGCATAAATATAAGGTGCGCCTATTGTATTCGGTATGGAAGTGGAAATAGAGTTGTGAGAAATAGAGTAGAGGTATGCAAAGAGAGCATATGATGTATTAGATCTTTGCAAGAGGTCAAAGCATTAATGCACCAAAGGAACTGATCTGACAAGCAGTGTCATAGTAACAATTCACCTGCAGATATAGTGTGTATTTGATTCAGAAGATTGTAGCCTTCATCATTTGAGCAATGAGCTCTAGGACAGTGAGTCCACTCCCCTAATAGGGATCATTGTAAAAGAATCCTAATAGGGTCTGACCCTTAACAAGGTCTACTGTACTAAAAGCATTGTAAAGCTACTCCTAACAAGGTAAAGGATCTTCTAACAAGGATCACAAAACACTAGTGCAGATTATTAGTGGGTATCAAGTCCCACCAGGGTTTTTACCTATTGGGGTTTCCCCGTAACCATATTGGTGTCATGTGTTGATTTCATGTTTCATGTTTATGTGAATGTTTAATCTAGTACTTAAGCATTTATAATTCAGTATTCAGATTAAAGTGAAAAGTTAAAATACAGTGAAGACTGATTCACCCCCCCCCCCCCCTCTCAATGTTCCCTTTCCTAACAGATGAATGTGGCTAAATGGAATGAACTAACATGAATGCAAACTAATGAAAATAAACTAATTTTAATGGCCTAAATGGATGCAAGATTACCAAGAATGGGATGAATCTAAATGTAACTTGATTTAAAAATGCAATTAATCTAATGCAAGCACCTTTGTTTTTGGTTTTGATTTCCAACACACTCTATCACATATAGTTTTTGTTGAACTTTTGATTTTTGATTTTTTATTAACTCCACCCCCTTTCTTTTTCTCTTTTCTAAAATCCACTTTTGAGCTAGGAAAGACAAACAACTTAAATGCATTTAATCTAGGATGGATGCAGCTAGCTATCACTATTCACAAATTTAGGAGCTTATATTCATCATTGAACAGTTTGAAACCCAAAATTAGTACAACCATCACTAGTTCGACCGTGATGATATGAATACCTCTTTCATTTCCATGTTGCCTTCCCATTCTTGGTACAACTATCACTGATTGAAATCAATCATGAGAGTATGAATACTGATTTTGTTAGATTCTATGTTGCAAGTGGATTCTGGTATTATGATATTTAACATCAAAATATCCAAGATATCATGTTGCGTAAACAAATAAAGATCTTAGTTTTGTCATATGTACCTATCCTCGATGATTCTTTAATGATCATGTCCTTAGATGAATGATACATACTTTAAAACCTTGACCTTAAGACACTCATTCAGAAATCAATAAAAATATCATGCTTTCATTGTAGCTTGTCTAGTTTAAAAACTTTCATCGATTTGCTAGAAAGAAATGACTTCATAAATTAAGTAATTACTTAACAATTTTGCACTATTTTTCAGATCCATATTTCAAGTATATTTCCATCCATTTCATATTTTTAATCCTGATAAAGGTAAGGTCTTTGTGAGATCTTGAATCAAAATTTTGCATTCGTTTGATTGATGTTAGGATTAGGATTGTTAATATGATTTAGAACAACAGAGAGGGGGGGGTGAATCAGTTGTTCTTAGGTCCAGATGTATAAATTAAATTTTTAAACACTTCAACAACTCAGATCTAACAACCAACAACTCCTTAGTCATTACAGAATGTATATCAGAAACATATAACAGTGCAGTCCACTATCCAATAGTATTTAACTTGCAAAACATAGAAATGTTCAAACCAAAACATTCACACAAGTATTAACACTAGGATTTATAGTGGAAACCCAATTTGGGAAAAACCAATTTGTAACATGTTACTAATATTTTCACTCTTCTGAAGTGAGCTCTGTGAAAAGCCAACCCTGTCAAAGGTTTACAAACACACTGCTAGGTGTGACCCTGTTAAAGGATTTCAACCACCCTATTAGGAGTGCACCTTGTTAGAGGACTTAAGTACATTCCATTAGAATGCAACCTTGATTAAAGGATTTATACAATGATTGTTATGTCAACCTTGATTAAAGGATTTAAACTAATACAATGGTTAGAAAGTAACAACAGTGTTTGATCTGAAAACATACAACTCACTTTGCAAATAACAGATCCAATTCTTACATATATATGCTAGCTTACTCATTGAGATCCATTTCCATCTCCATCACTGATTTTCTCAGAAATCCCTTCAAGAAATCACAACTCCTTCTCCTTCAGCCTTTTATGCTTCTTAAGTCGATAACAACAACAACTCCAACATACTGCTTCAACCTCACACTTAGGTTTCCTTAATACCTCTTTGATAGGTAGATCCATCTTTTGTTGCTTAATATCCTCTGTAGATCTTAGGTTTAGGTCAGATTCATCGAATCCTTCCAACATTATGTTCTTCATCCATCGTTCTAGAAACATCTCTAATCTCTTTATGGAATCGCAATAAAATGGGTTATTGTGCATTAAATGCTCCATACATTCAATAAATAAAGTCAACATGATTAACATATTCCAAGAATTCAACTATGTCAGCTAGGAATCTAAATTCTTCCTCAAATGTAAATTACTGACACTTGGTCAATACTGTGCTCAACTCCTCGGTCATCACTGTGTAGCTCGATCATCACTCGAAACTATTTCCCTCGGCTAATGTTGTCTTCCTTGGCAATAAATTAATGTTTGATCAACATTGAATTTACTCGGCATATATTGGCTTGGTTGAAACTAACATCACTCAACTTAAACTAGATTTCTTCACTTCTACTTGGTTAAGCCTACTTGTTCAATCTTGCTTTTTACTTAGATAAACAATAAATTATGTTATCATTGTGCCACATAATCAAGTACTCATTGAAGTATCAAGATAACTCAACCTTTCCTTAGGTGCTATTATTATCACCCTTGCCCTAATCCTTCTCAACAAACAAATAGATATAGTACTTTCTTAGATAGCAACGGTCTTACCAGTTAAGATTTGACATCAATGACAATACAATAATTGCTTCAATTATAGTTTCCAACAATCTCCCTCTTTGGCATTGATGGCAACACCATATGAATCACACATGATTCACCAATCAATCCAAAACTTGTCTTTGCATTCTAGAAACATTTATAATATCCTTAGCTTCATTCTGATTCTGAATCACTTAGCCTCACTTGCTTGACCATCCACACAGTAACTTCCACTAAATATTTTATGTGTTCCTTTCCTCTGAATGTCTCCCTCTTACTTGATCTTCCATGAAATCTCACCATGTGTTTTCATCTTACTCATCTCCCTCTTTGACAATAATGCCAAAGCAGCAACTAGAACATGCATCTTTCGGATGTAGATGTCATCTTGTTAGTTCAGTAACAATATTTCTCCCTCTGTCATCTTTTATTATGGCTGATTATTAGCTTTGTTGTACTTTTCACAACTTTAGGGTGCTCCTAAAGTGTGACCTTTTCTGCATCAATTTGTCAGATACTCTTTGCAGTACATTTGATGCAGTGCTCCTAGCTTGAATAGGCAACCTCAGTGAGGGGAAGAACCCCTAATTTGCCTCTCAGATATTCATGAGATTATTTAGGTAAGGCTTTGGTGAATATGTCTGCTAATTGTTCCTTTGTATTCACATATTCCATTATGACCTCTTTATCTTGTACCAATTCCCTCAAGTAATGATACTTGATGGCAATATTTTTAGTGATTCTTAGATATGTTGATAGCACTTGTGTTGTCATAGTAGATGACAACTGGTTCAATGATCTCTTCTTTCATGCCTTTCAATAATTACTTTATCCATACCAAGTTTGAATAGTTCACTACAGCAGCTACATACTCAGCTTTAGCTGTAGATTGGGAAATGTAATTTTGTTTCTTGCTTGTCCAGGAAACTAATCTCTGTCTAAGAAAGAAAGCTCCACCACTAGTACTCTTTCTATCATCCACATTTCCTACCCAATTTACATCAATATATACTCTTAGTTCAAATCTTTCATGCTTCTTATAGTACAGTCCATAATATGCAGTCCCTTTCAAATATCTCATTATCCTCTTCATAGCCATCATATGAGTTTCCTTAGGATTGGCAGAGAATCTTGCCACAATCCCAATTACTAGAGCAATATCTAGTCTACTGTGAACAACATATTGCATCTTTCCAATCATGGACCTATACAAAGTTTGGTTTACTTCAGCAGCATCATCATTTTTAGACAATTTTTGTCTGGTAGCCATGGGAGTACTTACTGGCCTTGAATCCTCCATACCAAAGGTTTTCAGTATTTCTTTGACATATTTAGATTGTGTGATGAAAATACCTTTCTCCATCTGATATACTTGTAAACCAACAAAGAATTTTATCTCCCCAAACATTGACATTTCAAATTCAGTTTGCATCTCATTTGAAAATTTCTTACACATGGCATCTTATCCACCAAATATGATATCATCTACAAAAATCTTAGCTAACAAGATTCCTTTACCTTCTTCATCTTTCATGTACAGATTGTTGGTGTCATTTTTCCTTGAGAATCCAATCTGTATCAAGTAATTGTGCAGCCTCTCATACCATGCTCTGGGGGCTTTCTTCAATCCATACAATGCCTTATTTAGTTTACAAACCATATTTTTCTTGTTTGGGTCAACAAATCCTTCAGGTTGTTCAATGTACACTTCTTCTTCTAATATACCATTTAAAAATGCAGACTTGATATCCACTTGGTATACCTTGAAATCTCTGTAGGCAGCATATGCAAGTAGAGTTCTCACTCCTTCTAATCTTGCTATAGGGGTAAATGTCTCTCCATAGTCTATTCCTTCTTATTGTGCATAGCCCTTGCATACCAGCCTTGATTTGTTCCTTGTTATTTGTCCATGTTCATTAAGCTTGTTTCTAAATACCCATTTTGTTCCAATGACATTTTTGTTTTCTGGTCTCAGCACCAAAGTCCAGGTATCATTCTTTTCTATTTGGTCTATCTCCTCATTCATGGCTTGAATCCAGTCTTCATTTTCTAGTGCCTCCCTTGTTGTCTTAGGCTCGAATTCACACAATAAACATGTAGGCTCTCTTAACTTACTTCTGGTCAGAACTCCAGTTTCTTTATCTCCAATGATTTTTTCAGGCTTGTGATGTCTCCTTACATACTATGCCAAAATAGGTTCTACTTTCTTTTCTCCTTGCTCTTCAAGTTCATCAATAAGATTGTCAGATTCGGCCTCTGATTGCTCAGCAACCTCTTCCTGATACTTGACAAAATCCTCCTGTCACTCGGCATTTTCTTCCTGTCATTCGACATTATTTCTCTGATGCTCGGCATTGCTAACCCAAGACTCTACATCAGGTGCAAGTGTGTTACTTGCCTCTCCTTCTTCTATATAGACAAAAGATCTATAATCTACTGGTTCTCTCTTGCTTTCTTGTTAATTTTTCTCTACATATTCATTAACCGTCACATTTACACTTTCCACAATTTTGTTAGTGTTAGAGTTCAAACACTTGTAAGCTTTACTCTTTGTGGAATAACCTAAGAATATGCCCTCATCACTTTTAGCATCAAACTTTCCATTCCTATTGTCTTCTGGTATATAGCATTTGCTCCCAAAAATTCTAAAGTATTTTACATTAGGTGCATACCCATGCCATAACTCATAAGGTGTAACATTTGTACCTTTTTTTATTTGTACTAGGTTTAAGGTATAAACAGTTGTACTTACAGCTTCTTTTCAGTACTTTTGTGCAATATTCTTCTCAATCATTAGCATTCTTGCACAATCCATGATAGATTTGTTCTTTCTCTCTGCTATACCATTTTGTGGAGGTGTTCTAGGTGCAAACATCTGTCTCTTGATTCCTCTATCATTGAAGAACAGATTGAACTCATTTGATATGAATTCTCCACCTCGATTAGATCTCAGACACTTCAGGTTTCTACCTATCTCCTTTTCAACCTTAGCCAAATACCACTTAAATAACTGAAATACATCAGATTTTTCTTTTAAAAACATTACAGTCATCATCCTAGTATAATCATCAACAAAAAAAATAAAGTATCTAGCACCACAATAGCTTTGTACACCCATAGGTCCACAAAGGTCAGTATGAACCAAATCTAAAACATTTTCAAAAGTAAAAGTCTTGCTCTTGAAACTAGACTTTGTCATCTTACCCAACTGACATTTTCTGCACATTACATTATCAGGTTTCTTCAATCTCGGCAGTCCTCTCACTTTCTTCTTTTTACTAATATCTACGAGATTGTCAAAGTTAACATGACATAGCCTCTTATGCCATAACCATATATCATCAAGTTGTGCAATCAAACATGTCTCCTCATATAGGTCTAGATAGAAAAAATTACCTCTTGTCTGTTCTCCACTTCCAATCAATTCACTAGTGGCATCAAATATTTTAGCCTTCCTGTGATGAAATTTCACTTGGTAACCAATGCTATTAAGTTGTGCAACACTTAGCAAATTATAGTTAAGACCTTCAACTAAATAAGAATTTTCACAAGTGATCTTATCAGTCATCTTAATTAATCCTTTACCCTTAACATGACATGGTGCATCATTACCAAACTTAACACTTCTACCTTTGTAATGATCTAGGGTATTAAACTTACTTTTGTCACCAATCATGTGGTGTGAGTAACCACTATCAATAATCCATTTGTCACCTTTTCTCACATAGGATACAAGTGCATTTTTCTCATCTTCATCAGACTCATCTTTCATAGCAACATATACTACTTCAATTTCAAAATCATCATTATCAGTGTCAGTTTCTTCTTCAGCAATATAACAGGATTTCTTACCTTTATCTTTGTAGTCCTTGTACCTTCAGTTACCTTTGTTTTCTCTCTTATATTTGTGCTTGCTATGTCTTTCCTCATCCTTGTCATCCCTATCAATACATCTTTCAGCTATATGACCAACTTTGTTACATGAGAAATATATGATAGGAATTTTACCTTTATACTTGTCTTTTCCTCTTTTCAATCTTCTGGCCATAAGAGCTTCAAGATCCTCTAGTTCTTCATTAAAAGTATCACTTTCACTTTCACTCTCACTAATGAATCTTTCTTTTTCTTTCTTAGACTTATTCAGAACCATTTGTGACTTGAATGCATATTCAACATTAGCAACAGTGAAGTTATCATAATTAGAAAGCTCAAAAGCAGTAAGCTTACCAACAAGACTTTCCAATGTTAGAGCATTACCAGGGTTACATCTAGATTCTTGAATTGCTAAAATTTTGATGGCATAAATAGGATGCAAAGTTCTCAATACTTTTTCAATAATAGTATCATCATCAATAGTTTCATTAGCTCCTCTAATAGCATTTACAACCTCTTTTATCCTACTACAATATTGAGCAATATTCTCACCTTCTTACATTTTCATTTCATCAAATTTACCTCTTAGGACTTCTTCTTTTTCCCTTAGCACATTTATGTCACCACCATAGATGTTTGCAAGAGTGTCCCACATTTTCTTTGCATTTGTGCAATCTTTAATGTCTTCAAATTCAAGATAGCTTAAGGCAGATGCAATCTCCAACATTGCTTGATTGTGCTCTTGTTTAGCTCTCATCTCCTCAACAGTCAAAGGTGCAATAGGTGTAACATAGTCATGCTCAATATAATACTTCATTGAGTCACCAATACTAGCTAGATGTAGTTTCACCAGACTCTGCCATGCAGGGAAGTTCTCCTTATTCAGCTTCGATACCTCCTTCTTATACATCCTGATCATTTACTTCAAGTACCTTTAAACTTGTTCTTTGTAAGCACCAACAACTCTGATACCAATTGTTAATATGATTTAGAACAACAAAGGGGGGGGTGAATAAGTTGTTCTGAGGTCCAGATGTATAAATTAAACTTTTAAACACTTCAACAACTCATATCTAATAACCAATAGCTACTCAGTCATTACATAATGTATATTAGAAACATATAATAGTCCAGTCCACTATCCAACAATATTTAACTTGCAAAACATAGAAATGTTCAAACCAATACATTCACACAAGTATTAACACCAAGATTTATAGTGGAAACCCAATTTGGGAAAAACCACTTTGTAACATGTTACTGATATTTTCACTCTTCTAAAGTGAGCTCTGTGAAAAGCCAACCCTATCAAAGGTTTACAAACACACTGCTAGGTGTGACCCTATTAAAGGATTTCAACCACCCTGTTAGGAGTGCACCTTGTTAGAGGACTTAAGTACATTCCATTAGAATGTAACATTGATTAAAAGATTTATACAATGACTGTTATATCAACCTTGATTAAAGGATTTAAAATGATACAATGGTTAGAAAGTGACAATAGTGTTTGATCTGAAAACATACAACTCACTTTGCAAATAACAGATCCAATTCTTACATATATATGTTGGCTTACTGACTGAGATCCATTTCCATCTCCATCATTGATCTACTCAAAAATCCCTTCAAGAAATCACAACTCCTTCTCCTTCAGCCTTTTCTACTTATTCAGTCAATAACAACAACAACTCTAGCATATTGACACTTAGGTTTCCTTAATACCTCTTCGATAGGTAGATCCATCTTTTGCCACTTAATCTCCTCCGTAGATCTTAGGTTTAGTTCAGATTCATCAAATCCTTCCAACATTATGTTCTTCATCCATCCTTCTAGAAACATCTCTAATCTCTTTATGGAATCACAATAAAATGGTTTACTATGCATTAAATGCTCCATAAATTCAATAAATAAAGTCAACATGATTCACATAATCCAAGAATTCAACTATGTCGGCTAGGAATCTAAATTCTTCCTCAAATGTAAATTACTAACACTCAGTCAATACTGTGTTCAACTCCTCGGTCATCACTGCGTAGCTCAGTCATCACTCGAAACTGTTTCCCTAAGCTAATGTTGTCTTCCTCAGCAATAAACTGATGTTCGGTCAACATTGAATTTACTTGGCATATGCTAGCTCGGTCGACACTAACATCACTCAGCTTAAACTAGATTTCTTCACTTCTGCTCGGTTAAGCCTACTTGTTCAGTCTTGCTTCTTACTTAGATAAACAATACATTATGTTATCATTGTGCCACATAATCAAGTACTCATTGAAGTATCAAGATAACTCAACCTTTCCTTAGGTGCTATTGGTATCACCCTTGCCCTAATCCTTCTCAACAAACAAATAGATATAGTATTTTCTTAGATAGTAATAGTCTTACCAATTAAGGTTTGACATCAGTGACAATACAATAATTGCTTCAATTGCAGTTTCCAACATAGGATGTGATTGTACAAGTGTTTAACTTGTGCTTTGATAAATTAATTTGGTGTCAAATTGATGTTTGCTTTGATGAATCCTTCCTCATTCATAATAGATTTTGCCCATAGTTTGATGTGATTACATTTGTTGGACTTAGGACATTTTGCAGATTAGTGACGAAAGCTTTAGGTACTTGCAAATGCAACTGTGGGGTTTTATTATGCAATATATACAAATGCTAATGAATGCAATATTTACAAGGATGATGACTAGGCATGAGATTGACTTGGACTTTCAATGGCGCCTGTTTACTAGGTTTTTACCGATTGAATGGATTTTCTCTTTTTCTATTTTTCAATACTTTTACCTTTTTTTTTTGCTACCAAGGTGCCTATTTGCTAGGTTTTCACCAAGGCACTTTTTAATTCTCTTTTTCCATTTTTTTTTGTATTTTCTCTTTTTTCAATTTTTTTAGTATTTTCTCTTTTTTCAATTTTTTTGTTTCCATATGATCAAGGCACCTATTTGCTAGGTTTTCACCAAGACAATATCTTTTTGAGGATCATATTCTGAATGTTTTTGGCTTTCTTCATGCTCAATTTTCCATTGTTTTTTATCTTTTCTGCTTTTTTAATTTATTGTCTCTTTTCTATTTTTCAATGTTTTTAAATTTTTCAGGATCTCTTTTGACTATGTAAAATAAATAGGATTCTCTCTCATCTAATTTTTTGATACTCTTTTCTTTATACCCTTTCAGTTGCCTCATGTGTAGAACCTTTTCAGGTGTATACTATTGATAGATTCTTGCAACTCTTCTCCTTCACAATCAACTAGTTTATAGGTGCCAGTTCCAAAAGAAGAGGTGATTACAAAAGGTCCTAACCAGTTTGCTTCCTATTTCCTTTCTTCTCTCTTCCTACTTGATTTTTAGGGTTTTCTTGCAATACTAGATCACCTATTTGGAATGTCCTCGGTTTGATGTGCTTGTTATAGTTCCTTGACATTCAATTCTGATACACTTTTAATTGGTCAAAGGCTTGTTGTTGTCTTTCATCCAGTAGCTCCAATTCATGCAGCCTAGAATTTCTATAGTCTTCTTCACTTAGTAACCCATGCAATGAGACTCTTAAAGATGGAATTTCTACCTCCAAAGGTAAAACTGCTTTCGTGCCATAAACTAGTGAGAATGGTGTAGCTCATGTTGGTGTTCTGATGCTTGTCCTATAAGCCCATAGAGTAGGGTTTATTTGAATGTGCCAATCTCTACCTGAATTATCCATGGTCCTCTTCAATATTTTAAAAATGTTCTTGTTTGTAGCTTATGTTTGTCCATTACCTTATGGGTAGTATATTGAAGATGAGTGGTGCACCACATGAAATTTTGTACATAGTTCTTTCAAGTCCTTGTTCTTGAAATGTTTTTCATTATCCTTTATAATGGCATGAGGAAAAACATATCTAAAAATTATGTGATTTAATATGAACATGGATATTTTCTTTCTTGTGGCAGTGGATAAGGGTACAACTTCCACCCATTTGGTAAAATATTTTGTTGTCGTAATGATGAATTTATGCACCATTTTCTGTCCATTTGAAGATGGTGCATAAATCATAACTATCAAATCCAAACCCCATTGATAAAAGGGCCAAGGTGTAGTCATAGGATGAAGTTCTTGTGCTAGCACATGGATTAAGTTCCCATGGCACTAACATTTATGACAAGTTTTTGCAAAGTGAAGGCGTCTTTTTCCATAGAAGGCTAAAAATATCCTATCATAAGAAGTTTCTTAGCTAGGGTTAAACCATTTGAATGTGACCCACAAATTCCTTCATAGATTTCTTGTAAGGCTATGGTTGATTCCTCTTTCTCTAGACACCTTAAAAGCATTCCATCTAGGCTCTTGCGATACAATGTGTCAAATACCAGTGTATAGCAAGAGGCTTGTTGTATAGAACTTTTCTTTTGAATTCTGGTTTAGTCCATGGGTAAGATTTGGTCTTTTAAGTATGTGTAAATGGATCCATACTAGGGTGAGTCATGTCCCATTACTAAACAAATTGTGTGAGGATAGGAAGGGTCAAATGCGGGTTGTCCAACTTCTTCTACCAGGAATTCATATCTGGTGCTTTGATCTGGTATTTGGAGAAGTGATGCCAATGTAGCCATTGCATCTTCTACTTTATTCTTATCCCTTGGCACTTGCTCAAATGTGATTAGAGTGAAGTATTTCTTGAGATTCTCAATCATGTTCTTGTAGGGTATCAACTTATCATCTTTAGTTTGATACTCATCATTGATTTGATTAATAACCAGTTGGGAATCTTCATAGATTTGTAGCTCTATTACTTTCCATTCTAATGCTAACTTTATGTCGATGACCAATGTTTCATACTTAGCTACATTATTTGTGCATGGAAATAATAGCTTGTATTATTTTGGAATTGTGGACCCTTGAGGAGTAATTCATAGTATCCTTGCTCCTGATCCATGTTGTGTATAGGAACCATCAAAATATAATTTCTATGTTTTTGCTTCAATATTAATGATTTCAGAATCTGGAAATTCTATGTGGATTGGATGTTCATCTGTTAATGGTGCCTCTACTAGTTGATCAACTATTACTTGACCTTTGATAGCTTTTCAATCCACATACTCTATGTCAAACTCACTTAGAACCATGACCCATTTGGCCAATCTTCCATTGAGGGTTGTTTTGCTGAGAAGGTATTTCAAAGGATCGTGAGTTGGATTTTGTGAGATAACATATAATGGCATAGTTTTTGGGAAGAAAAAACTATAGCCAAACATGCTCTTTTAATAAATGTGTAGCTCAACTCATACTTCACCAATGTTCTGCTTATGTAGTATATGGCCTTTTCCTTTCCAGCTTCATCCTCTTGAGCCAAGAGTGCCCCTAATGCATGTTCTATCGCTGAGATGTATAAAATTAAGGGCTTGCCTCTTATTGGAAGAATCAAAGTAGGTGGATTCATTGGGTACTTTTTCAATAGTGTGAATGCTTCTTCACATTTTTCATCCCATTTGAATACTGTGTCCTTGTGAAGGAGTTGAGTAAAATTGTGGCATTTTTATGCTAATTAGGAGATAAACCTTCTGATAGATTGAATCCTACCTTGAAGTGATCTCATTTGAATTATGTTTCAAGGTTCCCCCATTTCCATGATTGCCTTTACTTTGGCCGGGTCTACCTCTATTCCTTTGGTTGAAATTATATATCCTAATAGCTTTCCTGATTGCACATCAAATGCACATTTCTTTGGATTTAACCTTACTTTGTATTGCTCCAATCTTGTAAATATTATTTCTAAGATGGGTAGATGTTCCTCCCTTGAGTGGGATTTAGCAAGGATGTCATCAACATAGTCTTCTAGGAACTTGTGCATCATGTTGTGAAATAAGGTCGTCATGGCTCTTTGATATGTCACTCCAGCATTCTTGAGACCAAAGGGCATAACATTCCAGCAGAATGTCCCCCACGTGCATGTAAATATCATTTTGTCTTGATCCTCAAGTGCTATCTTAATTTGATTATAGCCACTAAACCCATCCATAAGTGAGAACATTGAATGTCCTGTTGTTAGATCTACGATGGTATCTATGCTTGGTAGAGGAAAATCATCTTTTGGACATGCAAGATTAAGATTTCTAAAGTCAGTGCAAATTTTGATAGATTTATCTGCTTTGGAAACAGGCACAATATTTGAAATCCACTCGGTATAATCAATAGCTCTTATGAATCCCACTTTTAGTAATTTCTCTAACTCCACTTTCACAAGAAATGCTATGTGTGGATGCATCTTTCTTAGTTTTTGTTTGACTAGCCTTGCTCCCTCTTTCATATTTAAATGATGCATGATTAAATTTAGATCTAGTCTAGGCATATCATCATATGACCATGCAAAATTGATTTGTCTTTCTTTGAAATTTTACATGAATTCCTCTTTTTCCTTACTTGATAGGGATGTTTCTAAATGGATGATCCTTGGTTCTGATTCTAACCCAATGTTTACCTTCTTCGTTGGTTCAATTAAGATAGGCGATCTTTCTTCATAGTGTTTAGGAAAATTATCCAACCCTTCTTCCTTAGGTGCTTATGTTTGGTTTTCACCTTTGGAAACGCTCTTTATTTCTTTCTCTTTTTGATATAATGTTGTCACAATGTGGTTTTCAACATTATATTCTTTCCATTTTATTTTGTTTTTGTTTTTTCACTTTTAACTGAACTGAAAGGTTGGATACCCCCCTTCATCACTTCTTCTTGATATTCCATGGTAGAAGAAGGTTCAAACGCATTGAGGTATTGGGACACCAAGTTATCATTCAAGAATATGGGGAGGATGGTAGGTTCAATTGAATCCCATTCAATAATCTCTGGATAGATAAGGGACAAGGGATCAATGTTTTGGTTTGGCTTAATAGGGTTTAAGGACATGACCCCATTGGAAGGTTTGAACATTGTATCACTCAAATCTATGGTGTGTGCCTCTTCTAGGTGTTCTAGAGAACTAGTGTCAAAATCTTCCTCACTCGAATCCTCTTGGGTTTCTAATAGGTAAAAATATATTGGGTCAAACCTAGGGTTAGATCCCTCTATAGTAGGTATCCATTATGGAACATAAGGCTTTCCTACCCATTGATTTTCTTCGACTTCTTGATGGGGCACATTATCTAAGACCTCTCGGCTAGAACTTGAAGCTTGATTCTGATTTAATCCTGAAGTTTGTTATTTTCCCTTGCTAGGAGTATAATTATGGATGACATCAACCTCTTTGTCTTGGCATGATTCACTTGACAATGAATCCCATTCCCAATTGTTTGAATCTTCATCACTTTGGGAACCTAGTTGCAAGATTTGATCATAAACCAAGGGATCTTTCTTTTGAGTGCACCCTTGTTCAAGGTACCCCAATCCAGTTTTATCCTCACTATCTCTCCATAACATTTCAATGGGTCCAATTAGTCCTTCATTTCTTGTACCTAAAGGCCCTTGTCCTTTATATCACATCTTCTGCATTATTTGAAATCCTTTTCCATATTGGTGAGTGGGAATGCTTATGTTTTGAATGCATTTTTCATGGGCACTTGATTCCTCATCCTTATATAGCCAGTTTAAGATTTCATTATCTTCTTCATCCATGGAAGAAGGAGTACTTTCCCTTACAAAGTGGTCATTGTATTTATGGGGTACATGTAGGCTAGATGGTCTTCCATGGGATTTGGGATATAATGGTAGATCCATCATAGATAAGGAGTATTCACCTACACCTTTCTATTTGATTTGGCATTGCTTCTCAAAATTCTTCATCATGTGATCCATCTTTTGATAATGAGAATCCTTGGTGTATATTTGAATAGATCTTGCTTGGTCTTCTTTTTGTTCACCATGGGTAATTTCCTCACTAACTGTCTCCTTTCCTTTAGTCGATGTAGTCAAGTTAATGAGAATTTGATTATTTTCAACAACAACACTTTCTTTTTCTACCTTTTCTTTTCCTTTCAAAGATGGAAGAACTTTTGAGCTTTGTCCTTGTTCTATTATTTGGGACATAGATCCTTTTGCATTATGTGGGACTAAGGAGTCATTTATAGGTTTCATGTTATTGTAATATTGGAAAGGATTTGAATCCCCACTTACTATGACTTCTTGTCCCATGTACGAAAATTCTAGGCATTGATGATATGTCTAAGGCATTGCCTGCATTTCGTGGATCCATGGCCTTCCTAATAAGATATTATAGGTCAATTTGAGGTCAAGGACTTGGAAAATGGTCTCTTTTTGCATTGGACCAACTTGAATGGGGAGTACTATGACACCTTTAGAGGCTCTTTCTTCATCATCTTAAGCTTTAATGGTTATTTTCTTCTTTGGGTCAATAGCTTCCTCAGAAAATCCTAAGGCTTTAACCAAGTTTAAGGTACAAATATTTAGGTCAGCTCCCCCATCAATGAGGACTCTCTTCACTCTATGCTTGTGGATCAACACCTCTATATGCAAAGATAGATTTTGCGGGTGGTTTAAGGACATATCATCTTGTTCTGAGAAGGATAGACAATGGGGTGCTACAAGATGACCTACCATATTTTGGAATTTATCTGTATCCAAATTCAAAGGCACATTAGTCTCCACAAGGGATTTTTCTAAAATCTCTTTATGAGTTGGTGAAAGTTTGAGCAATTCAAGAATAGAGATTTGAGCAGGGGTTCTTTGCAATTGGTCCACCAAACTATATTGTTTTGAAGATGAAGATGACATTTGATTAGGTAAGATAATTCTAGGGGAACCTCCTGATATAGTGATCTTTGATGCTTGCCCCATAGTTACAACATTAGATGTTGCTTCCCTTGGCTTTTCTTTTACCGCAATCACATTTATTGTATTTTCATCACCACTTAAGGCATTAATAGTGTTATCATACGTGTGGGCAAAGTTAACCTTTCCATTACCCCTTTTATTGTTGTGATTGGTATTTGATGATTCCCCCTTTTCATGGTTTAAGAAAGGGTTTTTGAAAGCTATATGGTCCTCATTATTTTGAGTCCCTTCCACTTTTATGGTTCCATCATCGATTAAGTCTTGGATAAGGTGTTTTAATTTCATGCATTCATTCATTTTATGTCCTTTGTTGCGATGATATTCACAATGATGAGAATCATTCCACCATGTTGGCTTGACTTGTGGTTCATATGGCCTTGATTCAGGTAGAATGATAATTTTGTTGGCCACTAAAGTCCTTAATGCATTTCCCAAAGGTTCACCTAGAAATGTGAATTTCCTTTTCTGATATGTGGAAAAGAATGGTTTAGGCTTATTAACATTGGAATTATTGAATGGATTGTTGTTGTTGTTAGCATTGTTGTTAGTGTTTTTATTATAAGGAGCTTTGGTCATTTGGTTGACATTATACGTTGGATTTGACCCACTTGATAAATTAAAGGGAGTAGCCTTCAAGTTGTGCGCTTCCACAACTCCATCATTCACAAGATTTTTATTGGTGTTTTTCAACCATAGTCTTGGTTTATCATTGTGATTGTTGGCTCCTTTATTATTGTTATAATTAGATAAGTTATGTTTGTTATTGGTGTTGGTTTATGGTTTATTATCTTTGAATAACTTGATTTCCCCTCTTTTAACCAACACTTCTTCAATTTTGATCCCATTTTCGATGATCTTTTCAAATGTAGGCGACATTGAAGTTGGAGCCTATAGTTCATCTCCATATTTAGATTATTCATAAATATTTCCATCTTTTATTTTTTGAGTATGCTTCATGGATATCATGCGAAGACTTTTCTCCACCTTTGGAGAAACCCTAGAAAAGACTCACCATCTCGTTGTTTAGTATCGCATAGATTAAGCATGGTGATTTTGTGCTCGATGTTATAGGAATAATGAGTCACAAATTTTTAAGCTAATTCCTCAAATGTTTTAATCCCTTGTGGAAGTTTTGAGAACCATTCATGGCTTGGCCTCCTAAACTTCTCGGAAAAAGCCTCATTAAATAGGTTGTGGCGTGCATGAATTCAATACTTAGAGCACAAAATTCTCTAAGATGGTCTTGTGGGTCTGATTTACCCATGTATTTGTCATATTTGGGGAAGACTACATTTAGTGGGAAAGGTGCCATAACCAAGATCTTATCAAAGGGAAATGGGCACAAAGCTTCAATGGAAAATGGCTTAGGGTCGACTACTTTCTTCATTGTATCGATTTGTGCTTGAAACATTTTCAATTGTTTATTCATAGCACTAGAGGACTATCCTCTTCCTCATCTTTCTTAAGTGTGGCAACATCATAGTCATGAGGAAGTTTCACCCCTTCTTGGGCTAAATTAAGGAAATATCTTTCCCTATTTCTCTCTATAAGTTTATTTGTAACTTCAAGGAACTTGAGATCTTGAGCCTCCCTATTGGCTTTGTCTTCGATTGTTTCTTTAGGCTCATGGTTTGCTCAGTTAATGTTTTCGTGATTGCTTGTTCCTTTCTCTTCATGGTATCCCCCATGAAGGTAATCGTGATTTGTTGTGTCTCTATCCATTTGGTCAACTCTCTTTTCAAAAAGGTTTGGGAGACTATCCCCTAGGTTGTGATTTATGAAAGAAGTTTGAGATTCAAATTCGGGGACCTCTCTTGCTATGCAAGTGTCATCTTCTTGTAAAGATAGTTTAAGTCTATGAGATCATGTAGAAACTGACATCAACAAAGGTCTGATTTGAAATTGCTTTTCCCAAACTTGGTGATTGTTCTTTTTATGAAGATATTAAAAGTATAAGATGATTTTGCAAAATGGATATCTCTCACTTGTTCTATGCATCTTTAAACAAGGCAACCACAAATACACTTGTTCTTTTTAAACCCTCTACACAAAAAATGTATTTGAATATGTAAGAACGTTATCACGGGTTTTTTACAAAAAGTAACTCCAAGCAATCTACCTAGTTGACAAATTGGTTCATAAGCATGGCTTTACAAGGTAGACTTTCTAAGTTTAAAAAGGTATTTAATCAAGATTCCGTTCAAAATGGACATTAAGTTTCATCCCCCCAAAATTAGGAGGCTTCCCACCACTGGTATATCAGAGTTTTGCGCAATCCCGAAGGACTACTTGAGGAAGTTCGAAGCTTAATATCCTTTTGTCATCCACCCCATTAAGGATGAATTGATGAAGGGTGCTCCCCTTAATACCACAAACACATAACAAAAACAGAGAAACAACAACAATTTGCAAGAACAGAAAATGGGCTTCTTATTATCTCCACAAATGTGGAATTACAAATTTCAGAATTACAATATGCAAAGCCACATGGGCATTTCCCTTACAATATTTTGTAGGACAAAGCCTCAAATTATTACCCAGAACTGTCCTGAACTGCCTAAGACAACACTACAGCCTTCCTAAACTTATTAAACGCCGAAATAAGGCTGACCAAACTTAGAATTATTTTATTTTCATTTTATTACATCATAGTCGGCTCAAAACAACTTTTGAAACCCAAACATAAATTTTGAAAAAAAAAAAATTTCCGCCATTTCAGGTGGCCCAACTTCTGGAGACCATAAGTCATCACCCGTTGACTCGATTGACTATTATGGCCCCATTTTGGAAAGGGCATGAAGCGCTCTACATCACATAAATTAAGCAAGCTTCATTCAATTGAAGTTTCAACCTCATCCGGGGCCTCTAAAGCCTTCAAAATTGAGTTCAAAGTTTTTGTACCCTATTTTCAATACCGAAAATTTTCAATATCTTCAAGACTAGACTTGATCCGGCAATGAAACTTTACTGGCAGGCTGATATAACCAAAATGAACCTCCAGGGAAGAAAATAGACCATTCTGAGCATGAACAGAAAACTTACTAAAAATAGTAAATTTCCAAAAATAGAAGCTCTGCACAAGATAGCCCTTATTGAAAAGAAACCAGATATATTTTTGGGTGATGCAAGATTGCTCTTACACCTAGGATGCTCCTGCATCATGAATGTATTTATTTTTATAGTGGGTCGGATTATTGCGGCAAATGCAATTGTATCCCACTTTGGGTTGTTCCTCTCACCGACCTCATTAGGGCAAATCTTGAGAGGCAAGCCCACTAAAGATCTAGCATGTTCATTTGTAAAGCAATAAAATGGATTTAAGAGATAGGTTTTAGGAGTTTGATTCACCAAAATGTGAAGAGAATATCCCTATCTATTCATGCCTCCCAAGCACAATTAACAATATTCAATTATCCAAACCCACTAACAAATGGGAATTGAGTATTTCTACTCTCCTCCACAAACAAAGGATTATTGATTAAATGCTTGATTTATCCTTTATGCTGGTTTAATTACTAAATTTTAGCAAAAAACACAAGGCCACAATTTAAGTAAAAATTAACCAAGGTTAGGCTTACTTGATTTGAAGCTAGCAAAGGCTAGGGACATTTTTGATGGATTTTGTCATGATTTTGACTCACCTAGTGGTGATCGTTCTCTTTTCTTTGCCTCCTCTTCGAAAAGTTAGTCAACACAAACAAGCAAAATGAAGAAAACAAGAAGAAATTGAAATCTAAGCCTTATTTTTCAAATTTGACAAAATTTGATTAAGGCATGTAAATCCAATTTAACAATACAAATTTCAACTTGTAAGCTTCTACAACTTTCAAATATCGTTTGTATACCTCACCTTCTTGTTGCAAATTCTCCAAAACAAGTTTAATATTTGCTATATTCTCACTTCTGATTTGTTTACCCAAAGCTTTGTCCTCACTGTTATATTTGGTCTCTGGATTTTTAATCTTTTTGTGACCTATCATCCTGAAACTACAGAAAATTCATTTCTCGAAAGTTAGATTTTGCAAAATTTAAATTTAATCAAAAGTGCAACAAAACTTATTAAACGCACTATTAAATTTATTGAAAGTGCTAGAGAACAAATCAAAAGTGTAGAGATAGAAATTGAAAGTGTTGCTTTAATGAGCAAATGCGCTTGAAGAAAACATTAAATGCGCAACAGAATCCTTCAAAAGTGCTCCGTAGTTAGGGTATACGCGCTAAAAGAGAAGTAGACATGATATTAGAAAGATCAAATGCAGTGTTTGGCTGTGCAAAGGTGCACAACTTTGTCATGGAAGCGTTGTTTCTGGCGTTGAAAGTGCTGCTTAAAACCTTGTACGTGCTGCAGAAAGTCTCAAATGCGCTGCAGAACCTGTAAAACAGAGAAAAACACAAGAATATGCAAGAAAAAAATGATTTCTCCAAATTTTGAAAGGAATGAGGCCTAATGCCCCACGGTGGGCACCATTTTGTGTGCTATGAAAAGCACCTTCATAGGGTTAGTATTGCTAATAAATGAAAATAATAACTAAATTACCACAAAGAGTAAGCTATTTAAGCAAATAAATGACAATTAAGCACTCTATGGACCTCTATTTAGATTTTCTAATGCAAATCTCTTAGCAAGCTTCCATTAGTGACAGCTCTAAAATGAGAATTGAATGATAAACAAAATAAAAGTTCAATTCCAAAGTGAATTAAGCCTTAAATAATACTAAATTTGCCTTTCTAGTTTGAAATGGCAAGAGGTTTGATGCTACTCTCAGATTTGTGGATGATCATTGATTGATTTATGCCTTGCTTTTATAGATTTTGGCAAGGGTAGGGGGTAGAGTTGAGTTGATCATGGTTGGATTAGGGTTAAGTCCATGGTTCCACCTTTGGAGACCATTTAAATATCTTGTCCTCAAAGCTTGGGACAAAGACAAAATGGATGGCCAAGATGCTCTCACCTTATGTGTGATTGAGATTCATTTTGAGCTCGATCCATGTGAGTCCAATCCTTATTTCCCATTGGTTGATGCATTTTCCTCCCATTTGGTGGTTGAGGGAAAATAGGGATTTAATAATTGAATTTATTTAATTTGTTTAGCTATATGTACTACTTAAATGGGTTGATTTGATTTAAATTGAACTATATAATTAATTAGATTAATTACGTAATTTATTGATTTATTGGATTTAAATTGATTTATTGGCTTTTGATTTTCAATTATAATTGGATTATGGCTTGATTGCAATTTTTCTTTGATTTTAGCTTGATTTGATTTTATTGCTTTGATTTTACCTTGGTTGCTCACTTAAATTTTGTCTTGTCTATTTTCAGGTGATTACAATTATAAAATAAAAAAAATTCTTAATAGCTATAATGTCGTAGATCTGCACCCTTGTGTAGTTTACCATTATGTCATTTCTCTACCTTATCTTAAAATATGAAATCCCATGTCAACCTCCCCATCACCCTTCGCTTAGCCTTGTCACCACTCACCGATAATCTTATCCACATGGTCTGGTCAACCTAGGACATGTGCGTGCCATAGAGATGTATGCATGACACCTCCTCATCCTAGAAATATGTAGATGCATAGTGAGTCATTGAAGCATTACAATTGCCATCGCTACAATGTAATACCTCATTCCACTACCCGTCAACACTAAATATTCAAACTTTACCATTATAATTCCATTTTTCAATCTTCATTTGGTTTTTTGGACGATTCTACACACTTCTTGGTCACTTGACTCACTTCACGCTTCATCTTCACAACTTTTTCATTATGTTCTTGAGTTATTTATTGCATTGGGATAGCTTTCTCACGATCTCTTGACCCTCTTTTCCTTCACTTCATCAAGCTTTGGCTTTGTAGTGGTGAAGGGAAGTCATCTACACTATCTCTTTTAATATTGTAAGACAATGTGCTTAGATCTTAGGCTATTGATGAAACTCTATGATGTTGTACACATGATGACTCCATTTCCCAATGGGATGAGGCATTGATCTCAGCTACTTATAGGGCTTACATGTGTTTTTATTGTTCCTTTCTAGGTGTTCCTTACTGCAAAAAATTGATTAAATCAAATAATATCTTTATTTTATGTTTTGTAGTTGTCTTACCCAGACCTCATGCTCCATTCAGGTTGACATTCAATGGGTAGTTAGCCACTACCTAATATCTCCCTATTATGTTGATGCTTCATATGAGAGTGTGTTAAAGGGCATTAAAGGTCAACTCGCCTTGGTTTTATAGAGCCTAAAGTGCATATGGGTTTACTAGATACTTGTTAGTTGGTCTAGGCCTCATAGATTTTTGATTACTAGAGTTGGCTTCTCCATAGGAAATTGATTGATCAACTTGGTAGCTTTTTTGTAGCTTAAACCTTTTTAGAAACCAAAAAATATAACATGGTAGAGACTGAGGAAGATGATGTAGAATGGGTAAAGGACTTACCTCCAAGTAAATATCTCTTTTAATATTGTGTGAGAGTGAGCGATGGATATTTCACATTCTAAAAAAAAATATGAAATTTTTTTTTTATTATAAAATAAAAAAGTTTCTTAATAACTATAATGTTGTAGATTTGCGCCCTTGTGTAGTTTACCATTATGCCATTTCCCTACCTTAGCTTAAAATATGAAATCCCATGTCAACCTCTAAATCACCCTTCACTTAGCCTTGTCACCATCCACCGAGAGTCTTATCCATGTGACCAGGTCAACCTAGGACGTGTGTGTGCCATGGAGACATCTGCACGACACCTCCTCATCCTAGAAATCTATGGATGCATAGTGAGTCATTGAAGCATTACAATTTCCATCCCTACAGTGTAATACTACATTCCACTACCCATCAACACCAAATATTCAACCTTTACCATTATAATACCATTTTTCAAGCTTCATTTGGTTTTTTGGATGATTCTACACACTTATTGGTCACTTCACTCACTTCATGCTTCATCTTCACAACTTTATCATTATGTTCTTGAGTTATTTATTGCATTAGGATAGATTTCTAATGATTTCTTGACCCTCTTTTCCTTTAGTTCATTGATCTTGGGCTTTATAGTGGTGAATGGAAGTCATCTACACTATCTCTTTTAATATTGTGTTTAGCATATCACATTTTTTATATCAAAATCTTGCAAATATTATTATTTATATTTTATCTTTACAATTATATATATTACCATTTATCTCATCTATATCAACTATTGTGGAGGTGGAAACACCAAAACATGGATCTAACTAAGGCAGATCTCCAAATAACCACCCAACATTTCCCCTTATCTTTGTACTGTACATTCTTTGAAGGAAGAAGTGGGGTAGCTTATCAATATCATTGGTCTTCTTTATTTGTAATCTTCCTCCATCTTATGTCTTTTCATTCTATCTTTATTTTTATAGTCTTAGCTATTGTTTCTATTTCCTATTGGTTGGTTTAGTTTTATGTCCATGTATAGCTAGTATTGTTATTTTTGTTTTCTTAAGATTCATGCATCAAAATTTATAACCTTTCCATTTATGACAAATGGGTTTCATTCTAATGTCTTACATCTCAGTTTTCATCCTCAACCATGCTAGTGTCCAGGATAGTGAGCTCACAGACTTTGGTGTTCGGTATCTCTCTCTCTCATCAAAATATGATTATCTATTTATGTTTTCTATATCATGTGTTTTAGCTTGTCTTAAATTATTTAGTTTTCTCGATCCCCTATCTCACCAAAGTGATAGTTATGTGAAGTGTCTCAAGGCATATTTTATCCTTTAATACTTTAACCAGTCTTGAGGTTGGTGAGATTTTCAGTATCCACATTTTGGTGAACCTAACTTGAAATTGGGATCTCTAATAAAACCTCCTCCTTTTTGAGTGGTAGTCTATAGAGATGGTGACGATCACTCCTATCTCACCACCTACTTGGAGGGTGTCTAAAATGAATATTACTTTCACCCCTTTAAATGAACCATATAGCGGAGATCCCTCTCCCAATTATATCCCAACATCGATCAATAGTGCCTTTGTTAGGGGCACCATGGTTGATCCTACGTGTTGGGTGGATCTTGTAACTAAGGAGGTCCTCTTTGTTAATGGTCTAAATTGTGTGAGGTGTGATGAGTGTTCTATCACTATTTAGATGCATGGAAAGTCACTTTACCCTTTGGGGTTTACCACCTTGATGGTCTAGGTAGGACTTAAGGTGGTCTTTTCAAAATTTATTATCATTATGGAATTGGACCTATTTAGAGTCAAGCTAGGTATCCCCTAGTTGGTATCCATGGGATTCATCCCTTTAGTTGTGCATAAGTGTTTGAAGTTTTCTCATGAGGGCACTATTCATACAATCCAAGACACTGGCTATCATCCTTTGGTGTCTTGTGGGGGCTTTCTCCTTGATCCTTTTTGGCCTACTCTTGTAGGGCCCCTATGTCCCTAGCAGGATGCCTCATTTTTTTCTTACCAAAAATACAAGGCTAGTGAATTGTCTCTTCAATTTGTAACACCTATCTTGTCTTCCCCCATCCATCCCTCTCACGAGCTTCAATGCACTTCATCTTCTATCCTTTCTTCATTGGGGCCTCAAGATAAGTGTGTGCTTCATGGGAAGCCTCTTTGTTCACCTTGGGATTTTTACTTCAATGGTGTCTTCTATCCTCGCATTTGCACCTAGTATAGACAAAGGAAAGACACACATTGTCCAAGCCCAACATGTGTCCATTTTTCCCCATCTTGATCATCATAAACATATCTCACCCCACTATAAATAACAAGTATGATAGGTCACCTAGGATTGCACCTTCTCCCTTGGCACCTTCTCCTTAGCCTCTGAGGGCATCCTCCATTCCTACTCCTACTTGGAAGGAAAAAAGAGGAAGGGCTCCTGTGATTGAGCCAATAGTTGTTGTGTTAATGATACCTCCTACTCCATTGGTTGTGTCTTCTTCCTTTCCTACAACATCATCGATGACCACCCCTATAGAGTAGGTTGTCATTGGGCCTTTGTAGACTTCTCAACTTGACCCAAATTTGCATGGATCCAAGTTTTGCATGAGCGTAAGTGTCACCAACTAGAGAGATATTTGGCACATGAGGCCACCATGAAGGCAAAAGTTGATCTTCAAAACCTATGTTTGTTTCTTGTACTTTCGATCCTATCCCTACCCCTCCTCCTATCTCAACTACTCTAACCTTTCACCCAGCTATCACTTACATCTTACTTCCCCTGCTTTAGGAGTGATCATTGGGACTTGCACCAAGTAGGTCCAAGTCTTCATTTCTCCATTGTGGGATCCATTTCTTATCACCTCCTTACTAGATATCTCACCCTTTTTCATGTCTGTAAACATGATACACACACATGTGGTGTCTAGTGTAGTTATGTCTACCTAGCCTACATTAGCTTCATCTCCTAATCATCACCCTAGCTTTTCTAGGGTGCTCAAGGTTGCTATAGTAGATTGGAGGGTTTCACCTCCATCCTTTATGTGAAAGTTCGAGAAGGGCCATATGCTCAAGTTTTGTCATTGTAAGTTTTCTCTGACATGTCCTCTTTTCATTCCAATTCTTGTAGTGGAGTGAGCTTTGACTTCTCCCAATTTTGTCTCTGCCCCTTTCATAAAGGTTGGCAGGGAATCTTCTTCATCTTCACCTAAGTATGGGTCACATGAAAGCTATGAGGCTTTCTTGTTTAACCCTCTTGAGGAGATTCCAACATTGACAATGATCTTTACAAGACCCCTCTCACTTGCCCCAATTGAGCTCTTAGATGAGATTGTCAAGGAAAATTCATCATTGGCTTTGGCTATTGGTGGGGCACCTAGGACTGTTATAACAGTTGTACCACTACAATCTCGACCTCCCTTCCCATATGATCAAGATTGGGAGGATGATGATCTACTAGTGGACGATCTATGAAAGCAAGACCCACTTGTACATCTTTAAATTAGAGTGTATTTACATGTGTTCCCCATTTCTTATCTTTTAATGTTTTTCACCTTTGGAGGAACCCCGTACTCTATTTCTACTTGGAAACAAAGGGTTATCTATCATATACCTTCCTCTTTCTTGTCTTATACTTCTATTTGTTGTCTATTAATTTTTTACGTTTGGAGATGTTGCAAAGTGTTGGGGGCATTAGGCTTCCCTTCGACGTTGATCCAAACTTTTATTTTCCTTTGCCTTCATGTGCTTTTCTTTATATCCAATCCATGTTGGCCATGATTAATACCCCCGAGAGGATTTGTATCATATAACTTTGTTTTTGGTCTGGGTTCTGACACTGATTCATCATATTCGCCTATCTTTCTGTGGATGTTGTGGAAATCACGTGTCACCCATCAAGAAGTGATATTCCATGGAAACATCTTGTATGTTGACATGCCATAATGTCTCATCTTTATAGAATGTCTCGTGCTCCCTTATGAGCATTATGATCCATCCTAGGAGGGTTGTTATATTTGATTATATGATTATTTTATTATCCCATTGTCTCTACATCACATGTTTTTCTTATAAAATTTATATTTTTTAAATTTCTGTCAGCTTTTGTGGGGTCCAATCCACCATCTTATCAAATCTCACCCTATAGTACACTTATCTAGCTTTGGCAATGCATACCAGTGTGATCTAAGTCACCCTATCACATGACTATCTAGCTTTCGATACTCATGTTGACACATATCTTAAGCTACCCTATCACGTGACTATCTAGATTTTGCTACTCACATCAGTGCACCATCTAAAGCTGCCATATCGTGCAACTATCTATCTTTTACTACTCGCATTGGTGCACTATCAAAATTACCCTATTGTATGGCTATCTAGCATAACACAACTTGATACCCATACTGGTGTACCATTGATGGTTTTTATCTACATGTTGTTTTCATCATCTAGTATGCTCGTCTACAAATTACATGCTGGATGTGACTTAACAATAAATTTAGGGCTTTGCCATTGGGGGAAACCCTAATTGGACAAAAATACCACAAGTAAGCTAGGTAAGTTCTCTCTACTTTAGCTCATATTCTCTATCACAATATGCTAGCTAAAGTAGGGGCAAAATGTAATGTCATAAATTTGTACCCCTATGTAATTTACCATTACACCATGTCCCCACCTTAGCTTAAAATATGAAATTCCATGTCAACCTCTGTATCACACTCTACTCAGCCTTTTCACCATTCATTGAGAACCTTGGCCACGTGGCTTGGTCGACTTAGGATGCACGTACATGTCACAAAAATGTTCACGCAATGCACACTCATCTCACAAATCTATAGACATGCAGTGAGCTATTTAAGTGTTACAACTACACACCCATGCAGTGTAATGCCTTATTCCATCACCCACTGATGCCAAAGATTTGACATTTGCCATTATAATGACATTTTTTAAGCTTCATTTAGTTTTCTAGGATGATTCAACACACATCTTGGTCACTTCACACTTGATCTTCACAATTTATCATTGTGGTCTTGAGTTCTTTATTGTATTGAGATAAATTGCTCATGATCTCTTGGCCTTGTTTTCCTTCACTCATCGATATTTGCTTTTTTAGTGGTGAAGGGAAGTCATCTACATCATCTCATTTCATATTATGTTTCTCATATCACATTTCTTTGTCTATATATTCCAATATTATTGTTTATATATTTTGTCTTCATGGTTATCTATCACCATTTATCTTGAATCTAAATCAATGAATGTGGAGGTGGAAACACCAAAACATGGATCTACTAAGGTAGGTCTTCAAACAACCACCCAACATTTCCCCTTGTCTTTGTGCATGTAGGTTTGTTGAAGGAAGAAGCAGGGCAACTTATCAATCTCATTGGTCTTCTTTGTTTGTAAGCTTCCTCCATCTTACGTCTTTTCATTCTATCTTTATTTTCGTAGTCTAAGTATTATTTCTATTTCCTACTAGTTAGTTTATTTTTATTTCCATATTCTAGTTAGTATTGTTATTTTTGTTTCCTCGGGATTCATGCCTCAAAATTTTTACCTTGTCCATACAGGATGAATGTGCACCACGTTGATGTCTTGCATCTACGCTATCATCCTTGACTTGCGCTAGTGTCTAGGGTAGCAAGCTCGCAACCTTCAGTGTTCAGTTTCTTTATTTTTCTCTTTTATTTTTCATAGTCAAAATATCATTATTTGTTAGTAGCATACAATTATTTACATTTTTTACATTTCGTGTCTTAGCTTGTTTTAGATCATTAATCATTTAGTTGTCTTGATCTTCTAGTTCACTAGAGCACTAGTTAAGTGAGGTGGTGCAAGAGATAATTTATTCTTCAAGACTTTAACTAGTCTTGAGGTCGGTGAGCTTTTTTTTCTCCATAATAACAAATATAATAAGTAATGTAATTTAATCAATTTAATTTAAAGTTGTGATAGACTATATGATATAAATGAGATAAATAAAAATTAACATAAATGGATATATTTAGTTGATTTCAATAATCGATAAATATATTTATTATTTTCATTATGTAAGTTTTATATTATAATTTAGGATTGTTTATTTGTAAATGTCTAGTACAATGAATAAATTTGATTTGAGTTTTTCTCAAAGTTTTTCTTAATCAACTTTACAAATTGCAAAAAATAATTTAGATTTGATATATGCATTAAGGGTTTGTACTTTGTAGGAAAATCAACTTTGACTCATAGATCTAAATATGCTAATTGAGATTCATTTGTACGAGCAAACAAAAATGTGTTTATATGTTTGAACTTTCACTAAAATGATATTATTGGAGAACATGTTAATTGAGGATCTTCTTTCTCTAATAGGCCTGTAACATATTAAACTAGTGACTTAATAATAATAATAATAATAATAATAATAATAATAACAACAACAACAACATGCAATGGATGCAAGGAGTATCTTAAACGATAGTTAATATAAAATCTATAGATCTCGAATCCAATGCAAATTGTAACATGAAAGGCCTAACATGTAGTTAGAGTTTTGAAGCATGATGTAAACAAGAATGATTTGGAAAGCTACTAAATTTAGGATGTGATAGATGTTAAATGTAACACAATGAATGCTAGATCAATACAAATGATTAATGAGGTAATGTCTTTTTATATTTGACCCAGATACATATTTTGAAAGTATCAATAAGAGTTATCATACAATGATTGAATATAATTCAATCAACTTAAACGTAAAATTAAATATGAATTATGAAAAGTAAAATTCATTTTCAAACATTACATAATTAATGCTAATCTAAAATTGAATACAAAATAAAAAAGTCAAAATCTATGATTTGCATTTTAATACTTTGAAAATTTGAAGTATAAAAAAATCATATAAAAATTAAGAACACAGTTTATAATAAAATTTTGCACCTTCTCCATTAAATTTGCATAAACATCATAACTAATCCCTATAGTATTCAGGGGAAGAACATTAGTACCTGTTATAGTTAATTTTGCACACCCTAGACTCAAAGCTATTAGATTTCCACAATCCATATCTATGCTATATAATTTTTGGGGTTTGATTGTATAATTTTTTTTATCATCAACATTTCGGATCACACTTTGTGATCCATCATCAAGATGCAAGAGAGCATACATAGCTCCTTATGCTCTCTTGCATCTTGATGATGGTCCTTATGCTCTCTTGCATCTTGATGATGGATCACAAAGTGTGATCTGAAACATTGACAATAAAAGATCTTTACACAATCAAACCTAAAAAATTACATAACACCCTAAGCTTCTAAACAATACATCAAATTTCAATTTTTTGGGTTGTCTTTGAATGCAACTTAGCTGGTTATAGTTATTGTTCTAGCTTCTTGGTAGTAAATATGAATGCTCTAGGATCTGTTAAGCATGCAAGGGTAAAAAAGTGTTCATTTCAAAGTGTTGTCCAAAACATATTCCCTATTATCCTATTACCCATTCCCTTCGACAACTGAAAAATTTATAGATTTGATCCAATACTTATATGCAAATGCTCCAATAATCCTACACTATTGACACTAATAAAATTACACAATTATAATAATTACCAACATTTTTCTCAACTATTGAATATATTAATGATGACTATTAGACCACTATATAACTTTTCTATAAACTTTTAATTAACAAAATCCAATAACATACATTGATTCAAACATTACCCAAAAAAACAAAACAAAAAAACACAAAACAAAACAAAAACAGAACCTCCTCTCCTACATGCTTGTGAAAAGTGAGATGGTCCGGACTCCCCCTTCCTCCCCTAAAATGTTGTAACGAATGAGGATGTACAGAATCGCGCTCTAGTACATCAACTTTCAAAACTGGTTCCTGTCCAATAACCTAACCAAACCCTGAGTGCCAATTTGAGAGCTAATCTCGGCCCCCACTTACACCTCCTAGGAGATTGTTCCCAAAAGCAGGGTAAATACCTCTTTTTCAAATCTATCTCCACATGGGGGAGGGATTGGTCGCCCAAATGTACTCATAAACTACGTGGGGAAACAACATCTGCTTCACTGTGGGACCCGTTCTCTGACCTTCTATCAGAATGATTTTTTTTTCCTTTTCTCTCCTTTGTCTTTGGCCTCCCAACCCTGCAAAAGTGTATTTTACTATTTTATTGGTTTGGGGGATTGTGATTTCTGATGATAGCCCAACATGGAAGTACAAGATTTTTCTTTTCTTAGTGTTTTCCCACCATACAGCTAGACTCATGGAGTCTGATTGATGTTGATAGGAGTGGGTTATTGGTTACCGTCTTACTTTCCTCTCGCACCAAAAACCCTCTACTTGGACTATGTTTTTGCAGGTCTCTGACCTTGTTTATCCTTGGGTTTTTTCTTCTCCCTGCTGCGGTTGATACCTGCCATTGGTATATTATAACACCATTTCTTTTGTAACTCCAATGCAACAAGGTGGTCATTAATTTCTCATAATAATAATAAGAGCATCCTCCCAAATCTTTCCCTGTGATGGTACAATTTTTTAAAAATGCCCATATTTTATATGGCCTCTACAACCTGGCTGTTGGCATCTTACAGAAACCCAGGTAGTTGTTTTTAAGGTGTTGGCATGGGCACTCCCCTTATTCCTGTTGATTCTGGTCAACTTGGTTGCACGCTTGGATACAGTTCATTGTTTTATTTTTCCCAAGTTTTTTAATGCATTATATCTTCAACCATATTTTGTACTGATTAGGTCGATTAGCAAGAGTAACGATTCAGTCTTATCGTTCTGCTGTTGCAAGTGGGTGTTTCAAGTGTCTCCAAGCCACTTGGTCTCTGAGGACTGTGAAGCTCCTGTCTATATTGATCGGCTAAGCTGTTTATGAGCTGTTTAATCTGACCAACTTGAGTTTTTCAAGCCGTTTGTCTGTAAAAACCCTTCCCTAGTTGTTGAAGATCATAACCTTAGTGCCTTCAGTTGTCTTGAAGTTTGTGGGCATTCAAGAAAGTAAGTGGGTGTTCAGCTTGGGCGGGTAGTTGAGTCGTTCAAGTAAGTAAGTCCAGTTATTTGGGAGTGATTTGGGTTTTGGTACTTCTTCTGCATGTGTTTTGCTGTGATTGCTCATTTAGAGTCTTACACGAGCACTTTGTATGTGACCCATGAACAGTATTGCATGCCCCACAAGGACATTTTGACCACTTTTACGCCCAACAAAGATCTTTTGTTACAATAGTCGTCACGTTCTTGATAGATCCTCAACCCACTCCTGCTGACATCAATCTACAGTACCCCGTTTGTCTCTTGAATCTTCTTCCCTGCTGTTGCACTAGACCTCTTCATTTATCAGCCAATATGATTTGTTTGTTCTAGCATAAGCGAGGGTCGATGATGAGTCATGAGGATCTGGAAGAGGACTAAGAATCGGAGGAACAGTCAGTTTTCATCACCAAAATATCTGTTTTCGACTACCCACAAGCATCTCCAGTTTTGAGTTCTGACACTTTGAAATTGCAGATTTGGGTATAGGGTAAAGATGCCTTCTTTTCCAGATGAGGTCCTCGAACATGTTCTGGTATTCCTCACCTCCTCACAGGACAGAAACTCTGTTTCTCTGGTTTGCAAGACATGGTACAGAGCAGAGGCATGGGGGAGGAAGAGTATCTTCATACGGAATATGTATGCAGTTTCAGCAGAGGCTGTGGTGAGGAGGTTTCCCAGACTGAGGTCTATTACTCTCAAGGGGAAGCCAAGGTTTGCAGATTTCAATTTGGTACCACCTAACTGGGGAGCTGAAGTTCTTCCCTGGATTCACACCGTAGCCTCTGTAAATCCAATGCTGGAGGAGCTGAGGTTGAAGAGGATGGTGGTAACTGATGAAAGCTTGGAGTTACTGGCTCATTTCTTTCCAAATTTTCGTGCTTTGTCTCTTACCAGCTGTGAAGGCTTTAGTACAAATGGCCTTGCCATCATAGCAAGTAAATGCAGGTAAATATCTGGAGTACCATTTTTTCTTCATATTTTTCTCTTGCTCCATCTGGCCTTTTTCTATTATGAAAACAGATTGCACATAATTATAAAGATGTAGGCAAACTTAGACTGGTACACCAGTAATAACTCAGTCCTTGTGGATGTGGGTTCTATACCAAAATTAAAAAACCAGAGCAACAATGCTCGTTGCGAACAACGGTTGACTTGCTGTAAATGTGCTACAGTACAAAGTGCTCAAGCATCTAACTTTTTTCTCTGAATCACAAGCACAATGGTATATTTACGTTTGGTGTTGTTAACAATGTTGGATTTATGATTTGTCCAAGGAAGCTGGATAAGCAAGCAAAATGCCTTGATTTGTCTGATAAACTTGATTTGTTTTCTTATTTGTGCACTTGTCATAACCATCAATTTTGCCACCGGTAGGTCTGCAACATTACCATCACTGGTTGTTATTGAATATTGTTTCTTGGTTATTCGGAGTATTCTTTTCAATTACTAATATTTATATTAGTAGATGTAATTAAACAAAAAATGGATGTCTTTCTAAGCTTATGGATGAAGAAAGTCTTCAGAGACAGGTCATCAACTATATTGTGACAAAAGTTAGAACAAGACGAACAAACTGATCATATCATACTTTTAAGCAGTTTATCTTGTGATACAAGTTAGAACAAGACGAACCAACTGACTCTATCGTACTTTTAAGCAGTTTATCTTAAGTATAGAATAATTAGGCAATATTGAGTGTGACTACATACTATCCAAAGCCTGGAGCCTCTATAATGTGGTTGCCACGATAAATGAAATTACAGATCCGTCTTTTTTATATCATTTCATTCTAGGTCTTTTTGGAGAATATTCGTGAGAGTGTTGAGAAGTCCAAAACTATCCATGTGATTGAAATTCTGTTCGTTGTTTCCCAATCTTATAATTTTATGTATTTTGGTGATTTCTTGAAGATGCATGTGCATTTTATTATTTTGTGATATTATGAAGATATATGTAAAGGCTTTACTTCCTTGTACTTGGGATTACAATTGACTGAGCATGAGAAGTTCAGAGGTTTGAGGTTAAACAATGTGTGGTGTTGTTGGTGAGGTTTTTGAGGAGCACAGTCCAAGGTCCTGTGATCAAAATTGGGAGTAACATATTTATGATTGATCTGATCAATACTAGCTGAACAAGCTCTCACACTTGGAGTTCTGGCAATTAGGCTATCTTTTCTTATTTTTGCACTCATTTCAACTGTATTCTTGCTCACAAGTAGGTCTATAACTTCACCACTGCAGAGTTCGTTTGAATTATTCCACCTTTGTAATTATTAGTTGAAACCAAATTATGTAATTGAAATTCACTGTTGATTATGATTCAATTTTGGAGTTCTGTATTTTGGTAGTTTTATGAAGATGAATGAGAATGCTTTGCTTTCTTGCACAAATGATTGTGATCAACTGAGCATCGGCTCTGGATATTTCATTCCCAAGTGAGGTAGGGGAGTGTGGTTCTAGTTTTTAGGGCATCGGATCTAAGTGTGGTGATTGATATCAGTAACAATTTTGTATTGTTAATTGATCTGGTCAAGCTAGCTGAACCAGATCTGGGTAATCTGTACCTAAAGTTCAGGTAAGCAAGCTATCTTTTCTTATTTGTGCACTCATTACAACTATAATCTTTGTGCATGATTTTACCTTAGAGGTTATTAACTTATTCGTGAATTTTTTTGACTGCTGTTATGAATTGATAGTATGATGATTCTGTTGCCTGGGGTGGTTGGTGAGGTATTAGAGGAGCTCAAAACAAAGCTCATAATTGAGAGCACCTTTTTCTTATTTTTCTTATTTTTCATTTTTTCAGTTGTGTTTTTTACCTTTTTGGTAATTTAAGGAAGATGAATGAGAAAGCTTCACTTGTTTGCATGAGAGATGGTAATCAACTGGACATTAGCAGTTTGGAGATTTTAACTTGATGATGATTATTGACAAACTCCAAGTTGAACTCTCTATTCCCTGTGATTGTAGGCCTCACTGTTAATTATTCAGCCTTGCAATGTATTGCATTTTGTTGATTTCATAACTATTTATGAGAAGGATTCACTTTTTATGTGAGAGGAAAGAAAATTAACTGGGTATAGGCTGTTTGAAGGTATCAAGCTTGACTCTACCTATGAAGAGTCATAGACTACTTCTTTAGGTCATATGATTGTTTTCATTACATGTTGATTGTATCTTTATATTTAATTATCAGTCCTCAGAGAAACACTTTTAATTATGTCAACTGCACCCAATTCACTGAAGAGAACGCCTTCTTTAATAAGGTAGAGGATTTAAGATTGCCTTGCCATTTTATGTTCTTGTTGAAAGTATTAAGCTCCAAAATACATACACCAAAGGGCTGCCAACTAGATTTATTCCCAAGATTCTTAGCAATTAGTCTCACAACGACATTCCAATGCTAATGGATTGCCAACTTTGCTTCTGTTAAGTCTTCAGATGAAAATTTGGAAAAAGGATGGGATAATTAAACTTATTCTATGGGAGGGATTCTTGCTCTAGTTATATGATGGAAAAAGATACTGTCAAAAAGTCACTATAAGTTACTTTAGGCCTTAGTAAATCATATTAAAGTTTGCTTAAGTGGGAAAGTATCCCTGAGTTTGACACATTTTTGGGAGGGAAAAATTTATCAGACTAATCATACTGTTAGAGTTCACTATAAGTTGCTTTAGACCCCAGTAAATCATTTGAAATTCTAGTTAAGTGGCTATGTATTCTTGAGTTTGACACAAGTTTTTTGGAGGGAGGACTGCCCTATTCATGTGTTTATTCCCAAGTCAATAAATTCTTTATGCTATTTACTAAAAAAAATTAAAAAGTTACATAATCATTATGAGTTAGGTGGTTTGTCGTCAACTCTTTGCAGAGTTTACTCTTAGTTGTATCAGGGCCACTCTTGCTATGCAGCATGTGGATTCATCTCTTGGATACAAGTGTGTGAATATGATGTAAATCAGCCTTACTAGTGAATATGGATTACTGTAAGGTCAATACAGGCCACGGAAGAGCCAGCATTACCAGTATATATCTAATCAGCAGTGTTGGAAGTAGGAGTGCACAGTTCTGTAAATTATACCGGGATTAACTTAATGAACCAGTTTGGTGCATTCCTTCTATGCAAAAGCTTTGCCTTCAGCAGGGTTACCTCCCACAATCCATCATGGCTTTCTAAGGTCAAACTGAAGCTGGCAAAAGGATTCTCAAAGGGTTTTAACTTGTTTTATCACAAATCACTTGGTTTCGACCCCATCTCTATGACAGACTTAGCTTAGCTCTCGCCCAAATCCCAGACATACATGACTTCCCAACAGGCCAAAATCACTCAAACCTCATCTGCCAGACCTAGGGACTTGAAAACAGCCACCAACAAAGACTACCTAAGACCTAGTTATGAAAACTTTGACATTTGGCATTGATCAATGATCAAGCATCATAGATTCATACTATGAAATTATTTAGTTTTACAATTATGTATATTTCTCTTATTTTTTTGTATATGTATATATATATACACACACACACACAAATCCATACAAATCATAATGGGAAATTTTTTTTTCATGAATCCACAAACCGGATTCTTGAACCTGAATCCGTCCCCGAACCCGAACCCGAACCGGCAACTTAGATTAAAACTATAACCAAGACAAATATCAACAAAAATTGGAGAGGGGTGGGAAGCTCAAGAGAATCAAACATTAAAATTTGTTTGGCAAGATTTTATCACAAGCACATTATATTCTTGGTGGTCACTCATCATATTGGGAGCATTGGACAGAGGTACATGTATATGCCATTTTCACTTAGTACAAAATATCTGATTATCCTTTTCCAACTACTTCTCTCGATTTTCTTTGCTCGTATTTCACATTGAGATGTGATGTTAAATTTCTTCTGGCATTCCAACATATAGATATATGAAAGCATGGTAACCACGAGAGGTGTCTCCACTTTCCTGGGATGTCTATGGCACGGTAAATGGTGGACATGTCCATGTCCGAGGAGATTTGGCTCCAATGCACACTGATGTGTCATGGATGGTTCTCTGAGATTTCTTCTGGAGTCTCCACCATCTCCCTTGGTAATTTCCTATTCTAACTTGAAAAAAGAGAAGCAAAAAGCAGAAACTCCAATTATCATAAAGGGGCCTCACCATTCTTATCACCAATTATTTTGAAAACTCTAAATAATTTAGTTCATGGGCTAGTATATCATTCTTTTAGTGTTTTTGTTTTGGTGCCTCCCATGGCAACCCTCACTACATTCACCACGACCGTCTCTGGCAACTTCTGGCTCCTCTTTCCAAAATATGTTCTCCCCGTTGAGACTCCCATCTCTGCTCCCAGGTAACCTTGAATGAAAGCATATTTGAAAGATACCCCCGGATGTGCATACAATCAGGTTCTGTGGAACAAAAACTAATGTAAATTATGTATATGCTTCACCCGATATTTCTTCGATTGTGATTAACTTGACGAACTTTTTAAATTTGTATATCAATGTTCTTCTTCCATTTCCAAGTCTATGTTTTCTGTTTCATTTTGATGAGGTTTCAGAATATAACTAGTAACTCTCCCTTATCAAACAAATTAAAGGGTAGTTCTAGGGAAATATTAACTAAAATATGTCCTTTAGTTTTGGTCAAGCAAAAACTTCATCCATCATTTGTCTTTTCTTAAAGTAAAACAGCTATCAGTTGTTTTAATTTACGGTTTTGAAGGCCTGAGATGGTAGTTTGAAATGCTTCATGCTTATAGATGCAGAGTTCTTTCTTCAATTCAATATTTACTATTATCTGACTATGTACATGTTTTATGTTTTCATCATTCAGGAATCTTACAGAGCTGGATTTACAGGAAAATGACATTGATGATCGAGGAGGCTATTGGCTGAATTGTTTCCCAGAGAGCTGCTCATCGTTGGTGTCACTAAACTTTGCTTGTTTAAACAGTGAAGTGAATTTTGATGCCCTTGAGAGGCTTGTAGCTAGATGCAAATGTTTGAAAAGTTTAAAACTTAACAAGATTGTGACACTAGAACAATTACAGCGCCTCCTGGTGAAAGCACCTCAATTGACTGAACTGGGTACAGGTTCGTACTCTCAAGAGCTTAAGTCACAACAATTTTTAGATTTGGAAACTGCCTTCAGCAACTGCAGGGATCTGAAAATATTATCGGGATTCTGGGAAGTGTCATCCCTATATCTTTCTACAATTTATTGTGTGTGTGTGAATCTGACGTTTTTGAACTTTAGCTACGCCACTCTACAAAGCTGGGAGCTGGGGAGACTCATTGGAAATTGTCCTCATTTACAACGATTATGGGTAATACATTCTTCCTTTTCATTGCAATATGAATTTGTGTTGTTTTTCTCAATACTGCTTAGAAAGTATTGGGATGTCTAATCCCTTTTTCTTTTCTTTGAGTTCCATAGCTTATTAATATGCCATTTTGAGCATTTGTGAAAAATAGTTGAGAAAGTATTTGGTTACTTATGTGATTGTAGGTTCTAGACACCGTGGAAGACAAGGGACTTGAAACAGTGTCTTCAAGTTGTAAGGATTTGAGAGAATTGCGGGTTTTCCCAGCGGATCCTTCTGGGCAAGGTCAAGGCTATGTTACTGAAAAGGGCATTGTTGCAATCTCTGAAGGATGTCCTAATCTTAAATATGTTCTATACTTCTGCAGGCAAATGACAAATACTGCAATTGTCAGTGTAGCACATAACTGCCCTATGTTGACTCATTTCCGTCTTTGTATCATGGATCCCCATCGGCCAGACCACCTGACAAATGAGCCCATGGATGAAGCTTTTGGAGCAATTGTAAAGAATTGTAAGAATTTGCAGCGCTTGTCATTGTCAGGTTTGCTTACCGATAAAACTTTTGAATATCTTGGCCTTTATGCAAAGAACTTGCAAACTTTATCTGTGGCTTTTGCTGGAGATAGTGATAAGGGTATGCAATATTTGTTACAAGGTTGCCCAAAGCTCCGAAAGCTTGAGATAAGAGATAGTCCGTTTGGGGATGCTGCCCTACTATCAGGGCTTGACCGATATGAGTCAATGCGGTCATTATGGATGTCAGCATGCAATGTCACTCTGAATGGTTGCAATATCCTTGCACAAAGGATGCCTAGATTAAATGTTGAAATAATTAAGGAAAATGATGAGGATGATGACAACAGGATTGAGAAATTATATGTTTATCGGACTCTTTGTGGGCCAAGAACAGATGCTCCAAGTTTTGTATACACCTTGTGATCAGATAATTGATCTGTTTACTTTTGAATGTCTGCAAGGTTAATGCTACGTGTTGGAAAATCTACAGAAAACATGTCTCAGGACTTGTGTGATCTTGCGAGACGAGAGGCATGGGATAAAGGTACATTGAGTTTGACAGGTGACTTAAGGAAGCAGATTGAATTTGATAATGAATTGGTGCTATATGGTCAGTGGTATTAGAGAGTCTGCAAATAACAAATAATCAGATCCAGGTACTTGGTTGTTGAGCTTAGCAAATCAATCTTCTGGTGGATTGGAGTTATTAAGCTGCTGGTTGGTAGCTATGTAATTGCTTTTTTAATGTCTTCTCGGGACTGGTACATCCTGCATGACAATTTCACTGTTTAAATAACCTTCTTTAAAAACTCTTTAAAAGTAGTTTTTGACTTTTAACTCTCAATTTTTCCATTGTTTTATTATTTCTGCAGCAAGAGTGAAACTTGCGATGTGATGTTCTCCTGTCTTTGTGACTTAAATAGTTTGTGCAATGAGAAAAAGAAAGGAAAATTTACCATCATGTTAAGGTCAGGTTTAAATTGGCAGTGTTTTATCCAACAAGTAGATGTTCCCCAGCTCTTTCAAATGAGTATAGGGCTTTATAATCATACCATATCTGATGTTAATCACACTTATAATTACTACCAAACAGGTAGGGAACAATCATTGAAAGATATTCCATCTGGTGGCCTATCTGGATGGTCTGCTAGCACTATGTGCACTTCCAACTCATATAAGACAGAATGCTGAGCTAGAATTAATGGATACTGACCTTCTCATGACCAAGTATGAGTGTGAGCTCAGAGAGCGGAAACGTTCTGCCTGAAAGATACCCCACAGCACATTTATCTTGAAATTCTTTGTAGTAGATGTACAGGGTGGAGAGATATGGAAAATAGGGTTTGACAGAAACTGGTCAGTTCTCTTGCACTATTGGATCAATTGGACAAGGACAAGGCATCTCCACGAGAGCTTCTCATTTGCTTCCTGACTGTCATTCAATTCACCATTGCCTGTAGGTCTTAAAGGATTTCTCAGTATAAGGGTCCTTATCTTATTAGGGTGTCTTTTGTTTTTAGATTTATCTTTGAACTTATTTTTTATTATTTAATGGCTACAGCTTGGTTTTTGATATTAAGGCTGTTTTTGATATTAAGGCATCAGCCTTGCAAAATGTATACCTTCATGTTTATTTAGAAAACACATTGCATACGGCAGGTCTGGCTCCCCATTATTTACAAGCACTCCTAATTCTTTTGAAGCTAGACATAGCCAGGTGTGTTTTGGGAGTCAAAGCAATGTATTTGAGTGAAACCCCCTCAACGTTCAAGAGAATCGAAATTCAAGGTAAGTACAGTTTCTTCTTGATCTTCACAGTTCATTTGTTGTCAAACTTGAAGCAAAAAGAATGAAAGGGTTGATTTTTCAGGATCCGAATATGAGTAAAGGATCAGTCATTCAGGCTAACCCTTAGAGTAGTGCTTGTGTTTCCTCTTTTCTTTATTATGAGAAATAATCTCTTTTTCATTTATCAAGCACATGCTCCTTTTGATTAGGGAGAGATGTTGTAGCTTGCTTATATATTTGTGGAAGTAACAATAAAAGTTTTTGTTCTCCTTGAAATTACTGGGTCTGATCTCAGACTAAAACAGTCAAATTTTTAATTTTTTTCTTCCAAATTTTTACCACTATTTTACTTTTGGAATGCTAGGTTGTGAGGTTTTGATTTGTCTAGTTTTAGGTGAGCTTTCACTTTCAATTGTGATGGTGGTATCATAGCATTCAGGGTCACACTAGTGGTATGAAAGCTGCAAATTTTGGGTTTTCATCTCAAAACACAAAACTTGAGATTTTTGGTGCTCAATCTTCCCATCTTCCACAATAGGCTTCTGCTAAAAATATAAAATTGTTCTCTCCTGGCTTCATGATTGGACATCCACAAGGCGTTCATTCTCAGCCAGTTTCATAGAGGATAAAGAAACAGAGAACATCATATTTTGAGGAAACTATTAAATCTTCAGTGGAGAGGCTATTTAAGACACTGAACAAGACTGTCAAACACCCGACATTGGTTCTATTAGCAAGTATGCGAACTTTTAGTTACGAGTGAGAGGATTGGTGTGAGTTTCAAAACCGAATATGGGACCCACATCATGATATGTTCACCATGTTGGTCACGTTGCTATTAACAAGTGGTACTGACAATCTATTTGTCATCTCTGATCTTGACTAAAAGTTTGATCCATCAGGAAGAGAAGTATTTTGGTTCAACATTATCTATTTTCTCAATGGAATAACATTTCGTTTTCCTTGGCAGTTCCTTGTCAGGGCGAATCAACAGATATTATTAGTCTAATTTACAGATGGACCCCCTCTATTGAAAATAATGTATCCTGAGTTATCTTTAACTCAGAATAAGCTGCTAGTTCCTAAATGAGAGAAAATATTCTCATTGAATATGGAAGGTGTGAATAACTTGTAGCTCACGAGTGTCACAACTGAGTATATACAAATGTACAGAGGTACACTGCTTGAATGCATTGTTGTTAACCTGCTGTGTGAACTCAAATGGACCACACCTGATTGATTTGAGGTGGAGTTCAGCATGTTACTGTGTTCTTTAAGGGTATCGTTTTTCAAATAAAGCAGTACAATGACTCAAAATTAATGCTCTTTCACATGTTTTTCCTTTCACTTAATTGTCTATCACAACAAATAAACTCATTCGCTTGCCTTGTTTTGGGAAACCACCTTGAGAGTCCATGGATATCCTCTATAGTTGATTAAGAACTTTTATAATTTTATTGGTATATATAATTCTAAAATTTGGTTTTCCTGGATAATACACATCCACTTGTGAACTTAGCTCAATGTATTTCCATTTATGTCCGACATATATACTGCTCCAAGTTGATAAAGATCTTCCCAACCCTAAAGTGATCAGCTATTTTATAGGGTTGCTATAGCTATAGACTATCCTATGAGAAATTTGGTGGCCTCCTGGAGGTACATGCCATCTGCTGAATTTATATAAACACCTGTATGTGATGTAGTTATAAGTTGACCTCTGAATTTTTAGCTTTTTCAATCAGGTAATTTTCAAAATGCCTCAAATTCAAATATAGCATTTTCTGCATATAGCTCCTCATAAGCGTTGAGGATGGATGGCTCAAGAGGCACGACACTGCCTGTAGTTGTCATTTCTGGAATTTGAGGTAAAGACTATATATAACCTATAGAATTGGATGAATAAATTATAAAACTGATTCATTAAAAATGGAGGGATTGTTACAATTTATTTGTATATGTGAGAATTGCAGTAGGTGATGATTGGTGATGATTGGTGTGCACAAACAGTTTCTTTTCCCATCGAGTAATGCTTCTTCTGCACCTCTTGTAGTAGAACATGATTCCGGAAAAGACAGATACAACTTAAAACTGTAGAAAATGAGTCTTTTGTTCAAAATAAGATTAGCTTGCATTGCATGCCTGGATGCATCAATATCAATCTCAAATGGGTACTGTAGCTTAGCTAAATAAGCCAGAACATTTGATTTTTGTGATTCAATTCATGCAAATTTCTTTGTTGAATTATCTGCAAACCAAATGACGTGCCACCTGCTGAAAAAGCATGTAAAGGACTTACAGTTTTGGAGAAAGAGGTTATGGATATTAGAAACCTATTGAAAAAATGACCATCTATCTTGGATGAAACCTACTTGTATCTAAATCTCCATTAAGCATGAATCTCAAATATACAAATGACTAGTTTGAAACTTAAATTGAGCGGTATATTGATTTTTTGGCGAAGTCTTCAACATGTACTTACAGAAAGATAAATAATTCTTCAAGTACACAATCAGGAAAGAAATAACTAGTACACAAATAAACATGTAATTTCCATTCCATTATTATAGTTTGCAAAATTTTTGGATCTTAAACTTATTTTCTTTATCACTCCATGATCCATCATCAGAATGAGATAACTGACAAAGCTTGTGGATTACACTATGTACACAATCAATTCTCCTTGTTAGCAATTTCATCCTGACGATGGGTCATGGAGTGAGATCTGAATTGTTGATGAAGAAAATAAGTTTAGATTGTCTAGTCCAGAAATTTTACAAGCTAAGTACACAATCAGGAAAGAAGTAATGAAATGATTAATGCACAATATTCCTTACAAAAGGAGCAGGTGCATTAGACAATCCAATTAAAAACACCTATTGCATGTAGAAATCATGGTTTCTACTGAATATGGTATGGAATAGTTTCTCGTACTCTTTCAACTTTGTATCATCCTCAATATCTACAATTGCAGTGATGTATATTAGCTTCAGTTGAGCAATTAATTACAAATTCTTCTTGTCACCCAGTCTCTGTGGTTATGATATTTTTGGCCTCTTCTTTCAATTTCAAAGATCTGTGTTTGTGACCATCAATGTTCCAATGGTTGAATTAGTTTGGAACAGAGGACTTGTCCTAGCCCCCTTTTAGCAGCCTTTTCTTGCACAGTATAGGAATGCAGCACCTATGTCCCTTCTCATCCAGTTAGACAGAGAGTCAATAAGAAATAATAAGCTTCAGCAGTTTGTTGTTTCTAGTATAAAGGCTTTTAGAATAAAACTGAAGACATTGAAATAAAAGTAGATTGCAGAGATCTCACTCCTTTTGGCTAGTAATGCTAATGGTTTAAACTTAAGAGTAATTGACATCGATTTTGGTTGCTATCCTGGCCTGTAGAGACATTCATTGGTATCCGATGGCAATATCCAGTAGGTGTATGCTCACCCATAGTTTGCAGACTCAGACTCGGAGAGTACTCGGCAAGCCCAAAATTTTCAACTTTGCAAAAACTTGGCAATTTAGAAAGAACTAAAAATTAAAATCTCTTGAAGAAACATTTTTTTTTGTAAAATTCAATTACAAAATGTATTAAATTAAAAATTGACATCTTGAAAGAGAAAATGCATGGTTTTATAGCAAAAACAGCATGTGAAAAACACATTTTAACCAGTATTTTACCTGCATCGACATTTTTACCCATGGTTTTTTGTGTCCATAAAAACACGAGAGTTAAACTTGTGAGTACTCGCCCGGCTAAAAAAATAGAGTACTCGGCAACTCGGGGAGTACTTGGAGAGTTTGCAAACTACGTGCTCACCAATTCCTCTTGATCTGATAACATAAGCATTCAACAATCCACATGGCTAGAGGAGTTATCTCAATCCAGCAAATGGAAAGAGGCCAGATAATCTTTACTGTGTACCCCAAAAAAACATAATGCCCAATCAAAATGGTTATTGGCCCAAATCTTGTATCTTGACATGTTAAATCTCAAAGGCTTTGCTAAGAGCTTCATTTTATTGATTGTAGAAAGGTTGCAGAAGCCATCAGATTTTACTAGTAGATTAGAGGAATCCAACTTTATTGTTAGAGGCTTTTAACATGCTCAGTCCATTGGGAATAGAAAGTATGTGTCTTACCTCGATCCAGGGAACTCGAAAAGGCCAAGTGGTCTTTACTGTGTACCCATAAAATACACTATGCCCTACCAAAATGGGCATCGAGCAAATTTTGTATCTTGATTGTGCTAAATCTCGAAGTTCTTCCCAAGAACTTGATTTTCTATTGATGTAGAAAGTTTGTAGAAGCCATATGATTTTACCATTATGATTAGAGGAATTCAGTTTCATTTTTGATTAGAGGTTTCTAACTTGCACTATCCACTGTGAATGGAAAAGATGTGTATGAAAGTTTGATATCAGGCATTTAGGATTTGATCCATCACCAGGTTACTAATTATTCCAACAGAACTCTGTAATTATGCATTTGGTACATACAATTCAGTTTAGTTAGCAGGTCATGTCTACCACTAATTTATCATAAAGATCATTAAGAAGTATTAATGAACACTGACTGTAGACATAGGTTCTAGATAGGGTACATATACTATGTCTGTAGCTAAATGGGGGTTTGGTTAAAGAAGAGAAGAATTCATCTACTTTGGAAGCAGAAATAAATGGATGGGTATCTTGTTTTTGGCAAAACAGTTAATATCTTTATTATGCTATGAATTATCTTAATTAAAAGCAAATCCTAAAATGGGCACCATTTTGAATTCACTTTCACTCATCAGAACGTGCCAAACTGTTCTTTGCATAATAATTAAAAAGAGAATTATTAAAGCTGTTATTGTTCCCCCTTTGTGGTCCAGAATGTGGGCACAACATCCACAAAATTGTCTTATCTCAAATTTGGACTTTTTATACATTCTATTTTGACAACAAAGGCCATAACATGTTTAAAAGGTGAACCCGACCTTGGCCTTACGTCATTTTACGGTCTTTACCATATTTTAGCAAAATAAATGTAGACCAACTTCATTAGAACTTTTGGAATAGTTTAGAAGAAAAATTCACGTTAGAAAGGACACTAAGGACATTGGTTAGATTGTATTGAATATGTGAAGAAATTTAGTACAACTAACAAGCTTTATGTAGTGTGGTAGTCATGGATGGAGGGTCCAGGTAAGACCTGTTCAACCAAGTAGTCAACACAAATTTTTTTTTTTCATCAATTCATTATTGAGAAAAAACACAAGTTGAATGGAACATTTATTTGAATGGAAGGGTGATTTGATTGATCAATAGTCTTTGTTACACTTGTATCAAAATGAGACTTAAATCTTTAATTACAAAAAATCATATGCACAATTAGTGTGTACATGTAGTTGTAGCCTTCTAAGTTGATATACACTATATGATGCTCTTGATCTAATGTAGAACTCTCTTGAGTTAGTGAAACGCTTTTGTTGACTAGTTACCTTCCAAATTTAGAATAAGTGATGTTAGGACTCTTTTGAGTTAGTGATACGTTTTTATCAACTAGTTTTATAAGTTACCTTTCAAATTTATAATTAGTGATGTTGTATATCAAGTGCAAGTAGGATGTTAAGAGTCAACTAGCAAGGTGGGGCAAACACTATATGCCTTTAAATGTTGGTACATGGTTCAAATGAATAGTGCAATTGATTTAGGCAAGTCACATCACATGATCATATTGTGGCATGTTATAATATGATGCTTTGACACCAATTTGGAGACTTTGGGAACAATATGTATTTTCATACACTATGATAATTGTTTCAATATTGATTGTTACAAATGATGATTGAAACAAGAATATGCCTTTATGTTATGAATTGGCTTATTTAAAAACTTGCTAAATAATAAAGGTGGGGGAATATGCACTGACTCATTAAATACTTCCTCAATATGCACTTTTCAAATTTGAGGAAGGTTCTTGCTTTGCTTTTGTCACATAGATGTGTGCCCTTAATCTAAAGGTTGAGGTTGGTCCTCATGATGTGCTTCCATCACTAGAGGTAATATCTCCCCAATCATGCTTACTAAGATTTGCAACATCTGAAGTATTTGGGGGACCTAAATTTTGTTGCACATATTAATGGTTACTCTCAGAATGGTGGGACTTCGAATGATACATATGAGAATATGCTCCTTCCCATAAACTAGTGCATGCATGCTCCCTTCTAAACATACATGCCATAAGAATTTTCAAAGATATATTTATCAATAAGAAAGGTAATCCTAAAATTCCAATGTTGAAATCATGCTCTAATACCCAATGTCACACCCACATTCACATGTGAACATAACACTACTTTTTTTTTTTTTAAATAATGAAATTTCATTTAATATCATCATACATAAGGTAGAGAAATAATATATTGGGGTTAGTGAAACCCATCCTATATCCCAATGATGTAGGTGCCCCTTGGATTAGGGGGTTTTAACAAGACCTTGTAAAGAGTGATCCATCCTAAGATCACTCTCTATAGGGTATATTATATGAATCAAAGTAGGTCCAATCTTGAAGACGAGACCCAATCTCTCAAATTCAACTAACTAGCACTTGCACCTAGAAGAGGTGCAATGGTCACGCCAATAGTTAATATAATGGGGGTTGAAGGAAGTGAAAAGACATTGTTTGTGAAAGGAAGATTAGCACTGAAGCCTTACTTGCACAATTGCTTCAACTAGAAACCTCCTACTAAGCAAAATTGTTTCATTGGCTCTATACCATAAGCATTTGAAGAATGAGATGAATAGGTTATGTGCTCTCAATGACAAAGAGAAGGAACGGTCCCAATGGTTCAAGTTGAAATCCCACCCAAAGTGAGGACCTTCATATTACCATAGCAATTTTCCATATCGTGCCTACCCTACCCATTAAAATAAAATCATCAAGCAATATATACTACTAACCAAATCAAACAAAATAGAGAGATGTTTGTTATGTTAATTCACCATAGAATGAAATTTGAATTGATCAAGTTTGCATATTGTTTTAATCCATTCAATATTATCTATCAGAATGACAAAAGACAAAAACCTCTCATTGAACTTGGTAGATAGATCACGGTAGAGCTAACAAATGTATTAGCACCATAAGGAACCCAAGGTACATGAAGTGGGTACCTAAAGTAGGCCCAGTAATACAATATCTCCTAGAAGTAGGCCACAATAGATGAATGGGAAGCTTGACAAAGAGATCTTATAAGATGTGCAAGTATGCACCAACATTTTATTTCTCACATCTCAAATAAATATATCTTTCCATGAAGAGAAAGAGCACAATGCATAATGAAATAACCAATTTGAGTGAAGGGCGGGCAAAACAAGCAATGTCCATTTCCCTTTTATTGGAATCAATATTAATCTAATATTTAGACAGGGATAGCTTGATTTCATTTGACCCTATTTCCCAATAAGGGAGTTTCATTTCATCCATGCATGATTTGCATTTATTTTTAGCATCACATTTACTATGATTAACATAGTCAAGCCATACCCCTTAGTGAATAATAAGAAATATGAGGAAGCTTGGATTTTCTGAATTGTATGTAATACACTTAACAATTTAATTATAATAAGAATTTGTAATGTCCCTTGTTAGTTTGTAACCTTGGGACTCTCCAGTTGACTTATCATGCTTGTAATTCATATAGATCTATTTAGTATTTCAACTTAATTAATTGAAATGATAATTTAAATAGAATTTATATTTCCTTTCATGATAATATTGATGATCACATATCCAACTTATTACACTGGCGAACTGTATAGGAAGACTTTAGGATGTGACTGAGGCGCTTAGAGACCATTCCCAATAGGCTCCCTCAAGGTTTATAGGTCCAAGCCCAAACTATTGGGACGCTGACCCCCACCCTATTTTGGGACAGAAGCTATTGGTGGGATTTACACAAGCTTTCCTTGAAGACATCCTTATATTCCTTCCTTCCAATCCAACATGTGACAAATCAGAGTATATATAACATAACTTATATATATAGATCTTCTATTAGATTTCACTGTTATATATATATATATATATATATATATATATATATATATATATATATATTTGATTACACTGTTATTAATATATATAAAATATATATGTATCTATATATTTGTACATATATATTAGATCATAAATAACATTCCTTATTCATAATATATTCACTATAATAATAATATATAATTCAGAATTGATTCTTAGATAATCTATAGTATTTCCATATACTGTCACATGATACTTACCAGTCTTTATATATATATATATATATATATATATATATATATATATATATATATATATATATATATATATATATATATATATATATTCTTATTCTTATTCTTATTCTGCAAATCAATAGTGATGCATGGGCTTCAACATTCCATTGACTGTCACTCCATTTAAATATAAATTCGACTCTGCCTTATATTCTTCGATGTCTAATTTATATATTCTCCTTCTTTCTTATTTCTCATTTCTTTTTATTCCCATTACTTGCAATATTAGAACATTCTATGTTTCATTTTCTAATAGCAGAGCTCATAGCTATGTAGCCTTGAAGCCATGTATTCCATCAACGAAGATACAATTTTCCTATTGTATCTTCCTTATTCCTTCCGTACTCACCCCCCTAAATGGCTAAATTCAATTTATATATTTATCGTATTGCTGGAGGGATGGGTTGCATTTCAAATGACAACTTACATCTTTTCAACCGCATCTCTTCATTGTACCATTTTGTTAAGTCAATCATAATCTTAGACTTATTTTGATTCGTTTGCCATACTTATTGATGTAGTCAAGGATGGTGGATCCAATTAAGGACAGTCCAAACCTTGCAGCTTTAGAACAACACAATGGGATACTCAACAACACAACAACAAAGTAATTGTTTAACTCTATTTTTCATTAACATGCCCGACTGTAAGGCCTTTTGGGTTAGGGCCAATTACAATCAGAAACAATTTTGCAAGATCCAAACAAATCTAATACAATCTCAGCTAGTTTAGCTCTAAAGACAATCAGAAGCTGATGGAAACCCTAAGGCAGATCTAAACTTGAGCTCGCAAGCCTCCAAGAAATCTCCTTGTCTCCAAGTGTGCAAACCATTAGCTCTGCAATTACAAACTATCAAATAACAATCTGATCTGCAAGATCATGCAATATCTTTTCCACAACTTCGCCAACTCTAGCTTTCAAAACCTCAGATCTGATTCACTAAGTCTTCCAAGTCATGAACTTCTACCATCTCCTCCCTCCCAACAACTACCCCAAACATCCTATAAATACTAGTCATCAGCCACAAGTCGGCTGGATGAAACCATTAACTCCCCCAAACAAATTTTAAATTCAATACAAGTCGGCATCAAAATGGCCTTACAAACATTTAATCTAACATGTTGGCCTACAACAACAACTACCAACAATAAATGCACCAAGTCGGCCCAACAAATAACACAAAACTCCAATTGGTAAACCAGAACTATCGAGCAACAGTGAAATAATTGAGCATGCCAGACATCACCAAGCACCAGTGTCGATCGAGCACCACAAGCATCGCTGAGTAACACTTTCACCGAGCGCTAGAGGTTACTGAGTTCCTTTAGTGACCAAGCTTCCTTCAATGACCGAGGCCGTCAGTCAAGGCTGCAATTGAGTAACACCGGCCAAACATACACCCCCCATGCAGATTCATTGAGTACCCTAGAATGCCCCTGCATCTGACACCCCAGGTTCGAAAAGGTGTTCATATGTGAGAAGAACATCTTCTAGGATTTAGCACATAAACCCTGAACTGGTTCTTCACATACAAGTTCTCCACCTTTTCAACTTGCATACTCTTCCACTTCAGCTTTTTCTATCTCTTCAAGTCTTTTCTTGACAACACACAGGTCGGTTCTCCATACTAATCATTCATTTTCTCTGGATCCACAACCTCAACTTAGCTACCAATACTCAGGCTTCTCCTACCGAGTGTTGTATCCAGCAAATGAATCAGGGAAAACTTCCTGTCATCCTTCTCAACAGTAAACACATTTCTTACACAGTCATACATAGCTCTGCAATCATATTGCCAAGGTCTACCGAGCAATATATCACAACTATTCATCTTCACAATGTCACATAACACAAGATCCTTATACTGGCCAATCTGAACATCAATAAAGAATTGTTCTCTTACTTCTAGAGCATGAACATCTTGTAACCAGCCAATCCTATAAGGACAAGGATGCTTCATTCTATTCAACCCAAGTTTCTGAACCATGTCCTCAGCAATAAGGTTATTAGTACTACCACTATCAACAATAACATCACAAAGTTTACCTCCAGACTTGCATCAGGTCCTAAACAAGTTACTCCTCTGACAAGGTTCCTCCTTTGTACCGAGCAATGTTCACCGAAGCAGCAAGTTCTCAGATTCAGGTTCATTCTCATTCACCATAGTAGTTCATCGGTCACCAAGCTTCTTCTGCGTACACTCAAAAGAATGGTGTCCTTCCTCTCCACAGTTATAGTAAGTACCCTTAAAGATAACTCTACCTATCTTCTTCCTCAGTTCCACAGGTTTCTGTTCATCTTCTGCATCAGTCGGTTTATCCCTCACCGAGTGATCAATCTTTTCCTTCCCTTGGGGATTACTATGTTGTTTCCTCTTCAACTTATCTTTTGCCTTCAGAGCATACTAATAAGCATCTTCAACAGAATCAATCTTCACCATACCAAGCTCATCTTGAATATTGAATCTCAAACCATTCACATACCGAGCTACCTTTTCCTTACTAAGCTCTCGATGTCCAGACCGAATAGTAAGTTTGTAGAACTCCTCGATATAATCTTCCACAGACAGATCCTTCTGTTTCAGATTCTACAACTTCTTAAACAAGTCAAGCTCATAATCAGAAGGTATGAACTTAGCTTTCAACTTAGTCACCATCAAGCTCCACCGATTGATCTTCATTTCACCTTCATCTTCTCTATCTCTTTGTAGTTCCTTCCACCAAAGAGCAGCATGTCCTTTCAAATTTATCTGTGCTAATTTCACCCGAAGAGGATCTTCAATTTCTTCCAGCTCAAAGAAATCTTCAAGTTCACCAATCCAATCAATCAAGTTCTCGGGTTTCAAAGTACCAGAGAAAGTAGAAACTTCCATTTGGTAACTACTACTTAACCGAGCTCTAGATCTAGGTAACCGAGCAGTTCTGTCTTCACCAGACCTATCCATTTGGTTATCACCATTAGATCCAACAGGTTCAAAGTCTTCAGTAGCTTCCTCATAACCATCTTCAGTACCAACATTTCGAGGTATACAAGTAACAACTCTCATGATCTTGGTGACCATGTCATTGTTCATCAACTCCATCTTAGATCTGAAATCTGATTTCACCTTCTCTGTGATCCAAGATTCAACAGTATCACAAAGATTAGAAATAACTCTAGGGTCCAATCTCCTCAGAGGCATCCTTAAAGATATGTAAAAACCCTCTGCAACAAACCCTCACCGACCACCTTGCGGCAATCTCCAAGTTGTGTACAAGTCAGATCTCAACCTGCCACCTTGAATAAACAACTAGGGCAAGATCCACAAGTTCAGTGCCACAGATCTGCAATCCAGATCATATGATCTCTTCACCAACAAGATCAACTTCGCAAGATCAGCCTTGCTAGGTCAACCTTTTCTCCACAAGATCAACTTTCAGCTCTGATACCACTTGATGCAGTCAATGATGGTGGATCCAATTAAGGATAGTCCAAACCTTGCAGCTTCAAAACAACACCGTGGAATACTCAACAACACAACAACAAAGTAATTGTTTAACTCTGATTTTCATTAACATGCCCAACTGTAAGGCCTTCTGGGTTAGGGCCAATTACAATCAGAAATAATTCTGCAAGATCCAAACAGATCCAATACAATCTTAGCTAGTTCAGCTTTGAAGACAATCAGAAGCTGATGGAAACCCTAAGGCGGATCTAAACTTGAGCTTGCAAGCCTCTAAGCAATCTCCTTGTCTCCAAGTGTGCAAACCACTAGCTTTGCAATTACAAACTATCAGATAACAATATGATCTGCAAGATCATGCAAGATCTTTTCCACAATTTTGCCAACTCCAGCTTTCAAAACCTCAGATCTGATTCGCTAAGTCTTCCATGTCATGAACTTCTACCATCTCCTCCCTCCCAACAACTACCCCAAACATCATATAAATACCAGTCATCAGCCACAAGTCGGCTGGATGAAACCATTAACTTCCCCCAACAAATATTAAATTCAATACAAGTCGGCATCAAAATAGCCTTACAAACATTTAATCTAACATGTCGGCCTGTAACAACAGCTACCAACAATAAATGCACCAAGTCGGCCCAACAAATCACACAGAACTCCAGTCAGTAAACCAAAATTACCAAGCAACAGTGAAATAACCGAGCATGCCAGGCATCGTTGAGCACAAGTGTCGACCGATCACCATAGACATCACTGAGTAACACTTTCACTAAGCGCCAAAGGTTACCGAGTTCCTTCAGCGACCGAGCTTCCTTCAATGACTGAGGCCGTCGGTCAAGGCTGCAACCGAGTAACACCGGCCAAACATAAACCCCCATGCAGATTCACCGAGTACCCTATAATGCCCCTGCATAACTTATTATCTCTTCTCTTAAACTCGTCACTTACTATTATTGATGTTCATAAATGCACTAATATCAATTTGGCTTCTTGTTATTAATAGTCGATATTCTTATCATAACTCATAGTGCACAATATTATTGTTATTCATTGATATTGATTCTGTCATTCACGTCATTCGTTGTTCTAGTCTCTAATATCTATTGTAACCAAGTAATAACATATTAATTAGATATTTAATAATATATAATCCTCAAGATAATTGTTAATATTTATTAATCATAATTATTAATTTAATTATTTACTCAATATTTAATTTTATTATAATTTAATATTTACTTCTGGAAAGGGATATTACAGTCCTACCCTCCTAAAATTGCTTGTCCTCAAGCAATTACATGTTTCCTTGTTATTTGATAGTAATATTTTATAACTTAAGACAAATTTTCCTTAATTTTCTAGAGAGACAATCTTAGACCATCTTATAATAATGCCAATCGAATTTGGCCAAAATCCTTTTTGCATGATAGTATGTCTCAGATTTATCTCTCCCAAATTAATCTATTATTCTAGATAAACCAGGTAGAATCACATCAATAGTACATACTTGAAAATATATGCATGAATATGTGAAGACATGAAGCAAACACATTAATGCATGAAGACACGAAGCATACATAGAGGAGACACATAAATGCATGAAAACACGAAACATACACATGGATGCATGAAGGCACAACGTATACACATTGATGTAGGAAGACACAAAGCATACACATGTTTCATATTAAGTAATTTAATTTCATGTGGTATCTATATTTCTTGTTGCCAAGCTTGATCCGATATCGCTTTGTTCTAAGGAGAGAGGAGTTCTGATTACAATCCGAGGCGCTTAGATACCACTTAATAGATTCCCTTAAAGTTTATAGATCCAAGCCCTCCCTTGGGACTTTTTCCCTCAAGGATTAGAGGGTCGTTGATCCCCAGCCTATCTTGGGAACCATCCTTTTGGGATTTAGACCGCCATTCCTTGAATTACTTCAACCTTCCTTCTTAATTAATAAGGCAATATGAGGATCTTAGCCATTCCTCACTTATTTAATTATGTTTTCAGTCTTCAACATTACCTGATATAGTAGGATGTGTATATCACAGTTTCATCCCTTTTATTGACAAAAATGATTCATTAATTTGTTCTTACCCTACAGGATGGCAAGATCATTGCTTTGATACCATTTGTAATGTCCCTTGTTAGTTTGTAACCTTGAGACTCTCTAGTTTACTTATCATGCTTGTAATTCATATAGATCTATTTAGTATTTCAACTTAATTAATTAAAATGATAATTTAAATAGAATTTATATTTCCTTTCATGATAATATTGATGATCACATATCCAACTTATTACATTGTCAAATTGTATAGGAATACTTTAGGATGTGACTGAGGTGCTTAGAGACCATTCCCAATAGGCTCCCTCAAGGTTTACAGGTCCAAGCCCAAACTATTGGGATGTTGACCCCCACCCTATTTTGAGGACATAAGCTATTGGCAGGATTTACATAAGCTCTCCTTGAAGACATCCTTATATTCCTTCCTTCCAGTCCAACAGGGGACAAATTAGAGTATATATAACATAACTTATATATATAGATCTTCGATCAGATTTCACTGTTATATATATATATATATATATATATATATATATATATATATATATATATATATATATATATATATATATATATATATATATACTGCTATATGTATATATTTGATTACACTGTTATTAATATATATAATAATATATATGTATCTATATATTTGTACATATATATTAGATCATAAATAACATTCCTTATTCATAATATATTCACTATAAGAATAATATGTTATTCAGAATTGATTCTTAGATAATCTACAGTATTTCCATATATTATCACATGATACTTACCAGTCTTTATAATTATATATATATATATATATAGACACACACATATATTTTCTTATTCTTATTTTGCAAATCAATAGTGATGCATGGGCTTCAACATTCCACTGGCTGTCACTCCATTTAAATATAAATTCCACTCTGCCTTATATTCTTCGATGTCTAATTTATATATTCTCCTTCTTTCTTATTTCTCATTTCTTTTTATTCCTATTACTTGCAATATTAGAACATTCTATGTTTCATTTGCTAATAGCAGAGCTCATAGCTATGTAGCCTTGAAGCCATGTATTCCATCAACGAAGATACAATTTTCCTATTGCATCTTCCTTATTCCTTCCGTACGCACCCCCCTAAATGGCTGAATTCAATTTATATATTTATCGTATTGCTGGAGGGATGGGTTGCATTTCAAATGACACAACTTACATCTTTTCAACCGCATCTCTTCATTGTACCATTTTGTTAAGTCAATCATAATCTTAGACTTATTTTGATTTGTTTACCATAATTATTATCTCTTCTCTTAAACCCGTCACTTACTATTATTGCTGTTCATAAATGCACTAGTATCAATTCGGCTTCTTGTTATTAATAGTCGATATTCTTATCGTAACTCATTGCACAATATTATTGTTATTCGTTGATATTAATTTCTGTCATTGACGTCATTCGTTGTTCTAGTCTATAATATCTTTTGTAACCAAGTAATAACATATTAATTAGATATTTAATAATATATAATCCTCAAGATAATTGTTAATATTTATTAATCATAATTATTGATTTAATTATTTACTCGATATTTAATTTTATTACAATTTAATATTTACTTTTGGAAAGGGATATTACAGAATTTTTAATAATGCCAACTTCAAACCAAGCTGATTTTTTCTAATATGAAGTCAACTATTTAATATTTTTTGATGTGTATGTGTGTAAATCCATTTCTAATATTTTTCCCCTTCACCATTGAAAAAGAAGCATATCCATCAAGTTACATTGTCAAAGAAATACAAAATCTAGGGCTATATGTGTATATATATGTGCTTATTTACTAAACAAAATCTGGGGCAATCATAATTAATTTACACATAGAGTTATGGGAAGCATAACTAATTTACACATTAAATAGCTTCTCGTGTTGACTTCAATGGTTCATATTCAGAATGATTTTAGTTTGCATATCCATTTTTAGGGCCATGGCTGCTGTAGACTATTTCCCATGAAACCCACAAACAAACCCACTAATGAATGGTGCAAAAAATGATGAAGAACATCCAATTTCACTATGTTACCAAGATGTTCTATTCCCTATAGAATGGATCTTTCAAGATAGCCTAAGGGTTGAACAAAACAAAGAAAAAAAAGAGCCCTTCCACATAGGTAAATCTTAAGTCACAAAACGATAGACAAAAATGAAGTTAAGTGATCTTGCCTTCATGTCCAGGATTGAAGCCGAAGCACCCACGGTTCAAATTCCACCACCGCTGACTTTTGCACAAAATGTTTATCAAATGCAAAATAAGCCTTCTCTCCTGGGCTCTATTTCTGCTGGGTCATTTTGAACAAAAAGCCATATAACAACAATAAAGACGAAGAAGAGGAAGATAATTGTATGCCCTACTGAACCATTGCAAACAACAGAGATGCAAGGCAAGGTTTTCAAGAGTGCACATGAAATATTAAGCAAATTAATTAGTACCCGAATGTAGTATTTATCAAAACTTTTGTTGGCGATTGAAGGTGAGGTAAAAGCAATCCCATATGCCACAAAATTGCGGGAGACTGACCACATGGAATTCCAGATTTCATAGGGAGATGATGACACCAGTCGCTCAACAATAAAAAACTCAATCACTATCTAAAATCACATTTTTGATAGATGCCTAAGATTTCATCTTGAAGCCTATATTAGCGGTTTCATCTCCATCTCAAAGTGATGATGTGATTGGTCTAACAATTGTTGGAAACTACAATTGAAACAATTGTTATATTGTCATTGATGTCAAACCTTAATTGGAAAGATAGTTGCTATCTAGGATAGTACCATATCTTTTGATTGATGAAGAGGATTTGAAAAGAGGAGATAACAATATGACCTAAGGAAAGGTTGGGTTATGTGATACTTCAATGGATACTTGATCAGTTGGAACATTGACAAGGCAATGAGTTGTTTATCTAAGTAAGAAGAAAGACTGGAAACATAGGCTTAATTGAGCAAAAGTGAAGAAATCTAGTTTAAGCCGAGTGATGTTAGCGTCGACCGAGTGCTAGTATATGCCGAGTAAATCTAGTGTTGATTGAACATTAGTAATTGCTGAGTGAAAGGAAATTACCGAGAAAACACAATGTTTGCCGAGGAAGATAGTTTGTAGTGATGACGAAGATATACAGTGATGACCGAGGAGATGAACACAGTATTGATCGAGTGTCAGTAATTTACATTTGAAGAAAGAATTGAGAATCCCAACCGACATAGTTGAATTCTTGGGATATGTAAAACGTGTTGACATTATTAATGAATTGTATGGAGCATTTAATCCATGGTAAATCATTTTCTTATGGATTCAAAGAGAAGTTTGGAGATGTATCTAGAAGGAAAAGATGAAGAACATAATGATGGAAGGATTTGACGAATCAGACCTAAACTTAAGATCTACGGAGGAGATTAAGCAGAAAAATATTGATCTACTTGATCAAAGAGGTATAAAGGAAAACCTAAATGTGAGGTTACGAAGTATGGAGAAGAGGCTGATGTTATTGACTGATAAGTCTAAGAAGAAGGCCGAAGGTGAAATTGTGAAGGAGTTGAACAAAGTTGTGATTGTTTGAAGCGAACTCCAAGCAGATCAGAGATGGAGATAAAATGAAGGCTAGTTAGTAAATCAACATGTGCAAAGTGGATATGTATTTACAAAGTGAGTTGTATATTTTTTAGATCAGAAACTACTACTACTTTCTAACCATTGTATCAGTCTAAATCCTTTAATCAAGGTTGACCTAACAGTCATTGTATAAATTCTTTAATCAAGGTGACATTCTAATGGAATGTTCTTAAGTCCTCTAACTAGACCACTTTTGACAGAGTGTTTTAAATCCTTTAACAGGGTCACACCTAACAGTGTGTATGTAAACCTTTAGCAGGGCTGGGTTTTCACAGAGCTCACTTTAGAAGAGTGAAAATCAGTAGCATGTTACAAAGTGGTTTTTCCCAAATTGGGTTTCCACTATAAATCCTGGTGTTATACTTGTGTGCATGATTTTGATGTGGATGTTGTTGAAATCTTTATTATTCTGCAAGTTAATTACTTTTGGACAACAGACTGCATGTTATATGTTTATGATATATGCTATAGAGACCAAGTTGAATTGCTGATTAGATATGAGTTTGTTGAAGAGATAGAAAGTTCAATTGGTACATCAAGACTTGAGAACAACTGATTCACCCCCCCTCTTTGTTGTTCTAAAATCATTCTAACAATTGGTATTAGAGTAGTTGGTGCTTATAGAGAAATTTTAAAGGTACTTGAAGCAATGATCAATATGTACAAAAAGGAGGTACCGAAGTTGAACAAAGAGAACTTCCCTGCATGGCAGAGTCTGATGAAATTGCATCTAGCTAGTATTGGTGATTCAATGAAGTACTATGTGAAAAATGAATATGTTATACCTCCTGCACCTTTGACTGCCGAGGAGATGAAAGAAAAATAAGAACACAATCAAGCAATGTTGAAGATTGCATCTACCCTAAGCTATCCTGAATTTGAAGACATCAAAGACTGCACAAATAAAAAGAAAATGTGGGACACTCTTGCAACTATCTGTGGTGGAGATACAAATGTGCTAAGAGCCAAATCTGAAAGCCTGAGAGGTAAGTTTGATGAAATGAAAATGCAAGAAGGTGAAAATATTGCTTAGTATTGTGGTAGAATTAAGTAGGTAGTGAATGCTATTAGAGGAGCTAATAGAAACATTGATGATGAAATTGTTATTGGTAAAGTATTGAGAACTTTGCTTCCTATCTATGCTATCAAAATTTTTGCAATACAAGAATCAAGATGTAACCCTGGTAATGTTCTAACTCTGGAAAGTCTTGTTGGTAAGCTTATTGCTTTTGAGTTGTCTAACTATGATAACTACACTGTTCCTAATCTTGAATCTGCATTTAAGTCACAAATGGTTCTGCATAAGTCTAAGAAGGAAAAATAAAAGTGTGTGAAAAGTGATAGTGACACTTTTGATGAAGAACTAGATGATCTTGAGGTACTTATGGCTAGACCACTAAAAAGAGGAAAAGGGAAATATAAAGGTAAACTTCCTATAATCTATTTTTCATGTAACAAAGTTGGCCATATTGCAGCAAGATGCCTTGACAGGACTGACAAGAATGAGAGAAGGGAAAGCAAGTACAAAGACAAGAGAAATGATAGATATCACTGAAGGTACAAAGACTACAAAGACAAAGGTAAGAAATCCTCTTATATTGCTAAAGAGGAAATTGACAGTGACACTAGTGAATCTGATGAATGTGATATAGAAGTTGTTTATATTGCTATGAAAGATGATTATGATTTTGATGAGAAATATGAACTTATTTCTTATGTGAGTAAAGGTGATAAATGGATTATTGATAGTGGTTGCTCACATCACATGACTGGTGATAAAAGTAAGTTTGAGACCCTAGATCATTAAAAAGGTAGAAGTGTTAAGTTTGGTAATGATGCACCACGTTCTATGAGAGGAAAAGGATCAATTAGATTGACTGACAAGATCACATGTGAAAATGCTTATTGGGTTGAAGGTCTTAACTATAACTTGTTGAGTGTTGCATAGTTGAACAACATTAGTTACTGAGTGGAATCTCATCACAGAAAGGCTAAAATATTTGATGCCACTAATGAACTAATTGGAAGTGCAGAACATACAAGAGGTAACTTGTTCTATCTAGACCTATCTGAAGAAACATGTTTGTTTGCACAATTTGATGATGTATGGTTATGGCATACGAGGCTATGTCATGTGAATTTTGACAATCTGGTAAATATTAGTAAAAAGAAGAAAGTTAGAGGTTTGCCGAGATTGAAGAAACCCAATAATGTGATGTGTAATCAGTGTCAATTGGGAAAAATGACAAAGTCTAGTTTTAAGAGCAAGAAATATACTTCTGAAAATATTTTAGAATTGGTTCATACTGACCTTTGTGGACATATGGGTGTACAAAGTTATTGTGGTGATAAGTATTTCATTTTGTTTGTTGATGACTATTCTAGGATGATGTTTATAATGTTTTTAAAGGAGAAATATGATGCATTTTAGTTGTTTAAGTGGTATTTGGAAAAAGTTGAGAAAGAAATAGGTAGAAGCCTGAAATGTTTGAGATTTGACAGAGGTGGAGAGTTTATATCAAATGAGTTCAATCTATTATGCAATGATAGAGGAATCAAGAGACATATGTCTGCACCAAGAACACCTCCATAGAATGGTATAGCAAAAAGAAGAAACATGTCAATTATGGATTGTGCTAGAACACTGATGATACAAAAGTGTGTTGCACAAAAGTTTTGGAGAGGAGCTATAAGTACAACTATTTATACCTTAAATCAAGTATAAATAAAAAAGGTACAAATGCTACACCTTTTGAGTTATGACATGGATATAGTCTTTGGGAGTGAATGCTATATACTGAAAGACAATAGGAATGAAAAATTTGATACAAAAAGTGATGAAGGGATATTCCACTAAGAGAAAAGATTACAAGTGTTTGAATTCTAACACTAAAAAAGTTGTGAAATGTGCAAATATTAGAGTTGATGAATATGCAGAAAAGAATGAATTGGAGTGCAAGAAAGAACCTGCAGATTACAAATCTTTTGTATACATGGAAGAAGGAGAGGCAAGTAATACACTTGAAACAGGTGCAGAGTTACGGATAGGTAATGCCGAGCATCATGAGGATGCTGTCGAGAAAGAAGAAGAAGAAGCATATAATTTGCATGATGAACCCGAAGATCAAGAACAAGGAGAAAGGAAATCTGAACCTACATTGGCACAATATGTAAGAAGACATCACAAGCCTGAACAAATCATTGGAGATAAAGAATCTAGAATCATGACAAGTAAGTTGAAAGATCATACATTCTTACTATGTGAGTTTAAGCTTAAAACAGTAAAATATTCTTTAGAAAATTATGACTTCATACAAGCCATGAATGAAGAAATAGAGCAAATAGAAAAGAATAATACCTAGACTCTAGTGCCGAGACCAGAAGAAAATAATGTTATTGGAACAAAATGGGTATTCAGAAACAAGCTAAATGAACATGGAGAAGTCATAAGAAACAAGGCCATATTAGTATGTAAGGGTTATGCACAAGAAGAAGGAATTGACTATGGGGAGACATTTTCCCTTGTAGCAAGATTAGGAGTAAGAAATCTACTTGCATATGCAACTTATAAAGGATTCAAAGTATATCAGATGAATGCCAAATCTACATTTCTGAATGGGATATTAGAAGAAGAAGTATACATTAAACAACCTGAAGGATTTGTTGACCCAAGCAAGAAGAATATAGTTTGCAAGTTGCACAAGGCACTGTATGGATTAAAACAAGCCCCTAAAGCATGGTATGAGAGATTGCATAATTATTTGATAAATATTAGATTTGCAAGGACAAATGACAACAATAATCTATATATGAAGACTGAGAAACGTAAAGGGATTTTGTTAGCTGAAATCTTTGTTGATGATATCATATTTGGAGGACAAGATGCCCTATGTCAGAAATTTCAAATGAGATGCAAACTAAATTTGAAATGTCTATGTTTGGTGAGATCAAATTCTTTGTTGGTTTGAAAGTCTATCAAATGAAGAAAGGTATCTATATTACTCAATCTAAATATGTCAAGGAGATACTGAAAACTTTTGGTATGGAGGATTCTAGACCAATAAGTACACCTATGGCTACTAGATAGAAACTATCTAAAATTGATGATATTGCTGAAGTGAATCAAACCTTGTATAGATCTATGATTGGAAAGCTACAATATGTTATTCACAATAGACTGAATATTGCCCTAGCAATTGGGATTGTGGAAAATTTTTCTGCCAATCCTAAGGAAAATCATATGATGTCAGTGAAAAGAATACTGAGATATCTCAAAGGAACTGAGGATTATGGATTATATTACAAGAAGAATGACAAGTTTGAACTGAGAGTTTACACTGATGTAGATTGGGCTGGAAATGTTGATGACAAAAAAAGAACAAGTGGTGGAGCATTCTTTCTAGGAAAGAGATTAGTCTCCTGGATAAGCAAGAAACAAAACTGCATTTCCCAATCTACAACATAAGTTGAGTATGTAGCAGCAATAGTAAATTGTTCAAATTTAGTGTGGATCAAGAAATTGTTAAAAGGTAGAAAGAGGAAATCACTGAGTTGGTTATTATTTTCTGTGATAACACAAGTTCTATTAATATATCAAAGAATCCAACTATGCACACTAAGACTAAGCATATTGCTATCAAGTATCATTACTTGAGAGAGTTAGTTCAAGATAAAGAAGTGAGATTGGAGTATGTGAATAGAAAGGAACAATTAGCAGATATATTCACAAAATATTTACCTAAGGATGCTCATGAATTTCTTAGAGGTAAACTAGGGGTGATTACCCTAACTGAGGCTACCTAGTAAAATAGGAGCACTGCATTAAATGTGCTAATCAAAATATTTGACAAGTTGATGCAGAAAAGGTCACACTTTAAGAGTTGCCTAGAGTTGTGAGAAGTAAAGTAGAGATATTAATCAATCATAAGCAAGATGACAGAGGGAGTATACAACATACATAACTAACATGAAGACACCTACCTAGTAGAGATGTAAGTGATAGATACAATCTTTGACATTGTTGTCAAAGAGGGAGAAGATTCAATGAAAACAAATGGACTGATACAACACTGAGGGAGAAGATTCAATGAAACCTGAGGGAGAGATATAGAGAATGTTCAGAGGGAGTAATTGAGCAAGCGATCAGGCAAGGAAAAAGTTGTGAATCAGAATGAAGCTAAGGATATTAATAAAAGTATGATGCACAGAGATTTTTGATTGTTTGGTAAATCATGTGTTATTCATGTGGTGTTGCCATTAATGCCAAAGAGGGAGATTGTTGGAAACTACTATTGAAACAATTGTTATATTGTCATTGATGTCAAACCTTAACTAGTAAGAAATTTGCTATCTAGGATAGTACCATATCTTTTGATTAATGAAGAGGATTTGAAAAGAGGAGATAAAAATAAGACCTAAGGAAAGGTTGAGTTATGTAATACTTCAATGGGTACTTGATCAGTTGGCACATTGACAAGGTAATGAGTTGTTTATCTAAGTAAGAAGAAAGATTGGAAACATAGGTTTAACCGAGAAAAAGTGAAGAAATCTAGTTTAAGCTGACTGATGTTAGTGTCGACCGAGCACTAGTATATGCCGAGTAAATCTAGTGTCGACCAAACATCATTAATTTCCGAGCGATAGGAAATTACCAAGCAAACATAGTGTTTGCCGAGGAAGACAGTTTGTAGTGATGACCGAGATACACAGTGATGACTGAGATGAACACAATATTGACTGAATGTCAGTAATTTACATTTGAAGAAAGAATTGAGAATCCCAACTGACATAGTTGAATTTTTGGGATATGTAAAACGTGTTCACATTATTAATGAATTATAGGAGCATTTAAAATGCATGGTAAATCATTTTCTTATGGATTCAAAGATAAGTTTAGAGATGTATCTAGAAGAAAAATATGAAGAACATAATGATGGAAGGATTTGATGAATCTGACCTAAACCTAAGATCTACATAGGAGCTTAAGCTGAAAAAGATTGATCTACCTGATCAAAGAGGTATAAAGGAAAACCTAATTGTGAGGTTATAGAGTATGGAGAAGAGTGTGCGCCTTATCCACCTATGGTAGATTCTGAACTAGTTGGATGGTTAGGCCTCCCCCTTACCCCCTAGCCAATATGCCCTACTATTCTAAGCCAATTGATCAAGGAAATGATGTTATTGATTGATAAGTCTAAGAAGAAGGCTGAAGGTGAAATTGTGAAGGAGTTGAATAGAGTTGTGATTGCTTGAAGAAAATTTTGAGCAGATCAAAGATGGAGATGAAATGAAGGTTAGTCAATAAATCAACATATGTGCAAAGTGGATCTGTATTTGCAAAGTGAGTTGTATGTTTTTCAGATGAGAAACCACTGTTACTTTCTAACCATTGTATCAGTCTAAATCCTTTAATCAAGGTTGACCTAACAGTCATTGTATAAATCCTTTAATCAAGGTGACATTCTGATGGAATGTTCTTAAGTCCTCTAACTAGGCCACTTTTGACAGAGTATTTTAAATCCTTTAACAGGGTCACACCTAACAGTGTGTATGTAAACCTTTAACAGGGTTGGCTTTTCACAGAGCTCACTTCAGAAGAGTGAAAATTAGTAGCATATTACAAAGTGGTTTTTCCCAAATTGGGTTTCCACTATAAATCTTGGTGTTATAATTGTGTGAATGATTTTGACGTGGATGTTGTTGAAAGCTTTACTATTCTACAAGTTAATTACTTTTGGACACTGGACTGCATGTTATATGTTTCTGATATATGCTATAGAGACCGAGTTGAATTGTTGATTAGATCCGAGTTTGTTGAAGAGATAGAAAGTTCAATTGGTACATCTGGACATGAGAACAATTGATTCACCCCCCCTCTCTATTGTTCTAAAATAATTCTAACAATGTCCCCTTTTGTTGGCATCAGATGGCTGATCGAAAATTTTTGGTAGAGAGAGAAAATTTTATGCGCACCGCTAAATTGTATGGTAAATTATTTCTGACCAATCTTTTTTCTGGTATTAGACAATTTTCTAGTATCAAACACTTTTTTGTTAGTGGGCCTATTGACTTAAATATTTAACTTTAAAGAAATATGTATGAATGAATTGTTTACCTAATAATTAAAAACTATCCACTACACTAATTGATTAAATATTTCTTGAATCCCTTTGTCTTGAAGCCACTCCTTTTTAAGGCTCTAGATTTAGAATCTTATTCATTTTTTGCTCCTTTTTGTGGTGAAGGATCACAAAGTATGACTGAAACATCGATAATCAAAATATACACATTTTTATCCCAAAAACTTGGTGCAACTTATTCAGACTATTTTTTTTAATATTAATGGATAAATAGTACCATTTAAATATTTCTTTGTATGAGAACATGAAGATAACTATTTTTTTTAATATTGTCAAGAGATTGGTTATTAAAATTTTCTAAATAGCAATTAATTTAATTTTAAAAATTAATTTATTTGAATAATGACATACAATGCTTATTACTATTTGTAATGTGGTGGAATGTGGATAGGGTTTGGAACAATGGGGTTTGCACATAAAAGAGACCCTAAACCAATATTTACCACAAAACATGAAATTCTAATGATAAGGAATATAAATCTAGAATTGCTTGCAAAGAATAATAAAATCTAATAAAATAAAATACACACCTCATAACATAGAAGATCTGGAAATACCTATTTTCTAGTGTCAATACTAAGTTTCTGGATATTCTGCAACCGGATCTGGAACATAAACACAGAGACAGAGAAAACCCATAAATCTTTTCTTTTTCTAAGTCAGGTCGACCTTGACCCAAATAAAGGTCGACCTTGACCCCTTTAAGTCGACCTTGACCTGCACTGCTCTCACAAAATTTCTATTCATAGATCCCAGAAGTTTGCCGAAAAGGGTATCCAGATCTGCTCTGCAACTCCCGAAACAATGACTGTAGATATTTGAAAATGGTGTTTTGAGGTGGCTATATAGGGTTTTTCCTTAGTCAAACCCTCATTTTGGTGATATCCACCTCCATGAATAGCCGAATGTAATAGAATATGTGTGTGCATTTCTCGTAGGAAGAGCTTTGAATGTGCAATGCCAAGATCTAATCCTCTAGATTGAAACCCTAGCATGAATTGAAATGAGAGAACAATGCATAGATTTGAATATGATAAAGAAAGCATACCAAGCCCCCAAGGCTAAAGTACTCCTACCAAACTCAAAATTCATAGTTGCTACCCCATGATTGTATCTTTTGAATGCTTGAATGTTGAAAATGGTAGATCAAAGAAGAAGGAATCTTTCTTGCTCCAAATGAATGTCCATAATAACTTGTCCAAAAAATGCTTGCTTGCATCAACGAATCATCAATATCTTGTTCTCCTATAACATCCTCTTGCAATCTTGCATCATCATCTCCTCATAACATCTTGCTTGCTACTTGATGTGTGATATTGTCTTTTGTTGAAATGAATGCAAAAGATAGGGCTTATATAGATATTTCAAGGTAATGATCCTCAGGCAATGTAAGGGCCCCTAATTCAAATTTCACCTTGAATTATGGTCCAATCACAATAACTAACTAAGGATGGAAAATATTAAATGGATTTTGAATAAAACCCTTTCGCATTCAGATCTAGAGGCCCATTTTTAATTTCAAGCCCCGCTATGATCTAAATTTGGAAGTGGGGACCAAAACCTGACAAAGGTCAAGGTCGACCTTGACCTTGACCCAAGGTTTCAGGCTAGTCAACATAGGAATCAAAGAATTTTTTGGGTCGGCTAGAGCCTTAAAATCATGGGAAAATAGGATAGAATACTGAAAAGGGCACAAAGGCCTAGGAAAAATGTGATGAAGGCTAGGAGGGCCAGTACATAGGTCCTACCTAGAAAATAGAGCCATGAAGAAGGAAATCAAGGAGAATCCTCAAGATCCTAACCCTAATTTCACCTAGAAATGAAGAAACAAGTGCAAATGCATCCTAAATGCAAATCTATCATGAAATTGTACTAAATGAGGGTGCTAAACCTACCAAGATGGAAGTGATTCCATTTAAAGATGATACATTTAGCCCCCACTTTATCTTAGATAGGACACTACGTGAATATGCAAGCTAAAGTAAGAAAACATCACAATAAATAAAAAGGATATAACCAAGTCCTCAATGTAGAGATCTTGCAAAAAACCGTTAGTACCCACAACTTGCAGCACACAAGGTTAATGAAAATCCATAAATCACCTAAGACTTACTAAAATGAAATTGAGAAGTGCATAAAGCCCCTTATGCCTCCCCCTATTTCGGCGGTCTACTTCTGAAGGGTGAAACATGGTGATAAGGATAGCCGTATACATTGGATATGCAATTTGTTGAGAAAGGACTTTTCCTAAACCAATTAGAAGGATTCCTACCCTTCCTAAACTGATTCAAGGAGTTAGGTATCTGAATCATGATTCCAACTCTGTCGATGGCATTGAAAATGGAGCTACAGAACTCAAGTTATGATGAAAAGAGTGATGTCTATCTAAATGCATATGAAGGGAAAATCAAATTTAACATAATAAACCCAAATCCTAACAAAACCCTAATAAAAACCCTAATTTTGATCTATAAATAAGGGAAGAGAGCACATACCTACTCATTCTTACCATTTACAGAGTTTAGGAGAGAAAGCAGAATGCCGAGTAGAGAAGAACTTCAAGTGACATGAATGGAGCTCCTGAGACAGTGCCTGGCTACCAGACAACTGCTTCCTGAGGTAAGTTTGCTATTATTGATTTCTATAATCTCAAATTCCTATTTTTATAGGCAAGGTCGACCCTGACCCTTAAAGGTCTACCCTGACCTAGTTATGTTGACCTTGACCCTTTAAGGTCGACATGGACTAGGAAGGTCTACACCTATTCTGGAGTGACGTCAACCTTGACCTAGGAAGGTCGACCTTGACCTAACAGAGGTCGACCTTGACCTAGTTAAGTTGGATTTATAATTTTGTGATTCTATAGTTCTGATATGATGTCGGTTTGTGCTTACAGGACCTGGTTCATCTCTAAGAGCACCCCTTTGGAGGGCCACTACTGATTATCAAAGAGAAAATGTCCAAGTTGAGAGGGGATGAGATACCGTTGTTGAGAGATGTAGGAATATACTGGGTAACAATCCTACCATAGATGAGATTCCACCAAGCCATGATATCGACTCTTATAGAGAGGTGGGATGAGGACACATGTTTCTTTCATCTTCCCTCAGGAGAGATCACAGTGACACTCAAGGATGTGTACATGATCCTGCGACTTCTAGTTCGAGGTGAGCCTGTCAGACTGAGAGTACAATGGGGTCTTAAGGATATCCACATAGATGCAGAGTATTGATTAGGATGGGTTCCATAGATGCAAACCTGAGTAGACCATATCACCCTATCAGCCATACTAGTAGGTCCGACACCCTTGGTACAGAGGGTTATGCTGTGTATACTTTCTTTGGTTGTAGTACCCAACACAAAGGGTACAATATTTTCAGCATCTTTTACCCATCTCGTACACAGAATGGAGAGTGAGGGGACTAGCTTCACGTGGGGCCGCATCATGCTAGCCCATCTATACCATGAGCTATGTCAGTTGGTGAGATATCAGAGAGAGAGAGTGTCATGGTATGCACACTTTTATAGATTTGGTTGTTCAAGCATTTCACATGTACATGACCACAGGGTGTTCCTGTGATGGTAGATGTTAGCACACCAAGAGCCTTTTCTTATCCACTGAGAGATGTCTGGCAGCACATAGATATCCTCTATTAGAGGGTATGTCTAGACCGTGTTCTAGGCATAGATGTGATATGGAGACCATACTATCACATGATAGAGTGGCCAGATATGTGACACCAGATGAGACACTCACAACAACACAAGCTGCTATAGGGTCATTAGAGTCACATAGTGATGCCATACTACTATGACCGAGTGATGAGACAGTTTGGTCTTATACATGGGGTCCCTAGAGTAGTACCTCGGTATGCACATATGACGAGATACTATTAGAGACCTGAAGCTATATGCTGACCATCAGTAGTAGACATTGTAGACAATGATACAGATGAGCTATAGGATATAGAGGTAGCCCTAGATGTGGCCTATTCAGGCGTTAGAAGAAACTATATTAGATAGGGGAATCTGAAGGGAACCACCCCATCTTCCCTGATGACTATCCCACAGGTGATCCAGGTGTTTCAAAGAGGACACACCTGGATAGTAGCATACCAAAGGAGGAGGAGGATCACAAAGACAAGGAGGAGCCCATCTCTGTGGGAGATCCCATGGAGGAGGAGAGAACAGAGGAAAGAGTAGATGAGATGCTCCCAATTGATAGTACCAATGTGGATGTGCATGTTGTTCATGCATCACCACTGAGATCATGACGAACTCAATGCGCCCATACAGAGACACCACCTCCAAGACCTAGACATAGCGAGTGTGGAGAGAGTAGTCACTCCATGCCCCCACCATCCAAACCCTTTAGTGATACCTAGCAGGGAGATACAGGTATGAAACATGCATTTGATTTAAATATTTATCTTAATTTATGAAGAAAAAGTACTAAAAGATAAATATGTTTTAATTCTACAGCTAGTGTAGCGGAGTGGAGGAGCTTTGTATTCGAGGTCCTAAAGGATACATGTCTGTCATACAGACTACCAGCCAGTGAGTGAGAGTTTCCCATTGGTCATAAAGATCTTGATGTGTCCAGCGAGAGCCGAGGTTATGTAGAGAAAGAGAAGAGAGGCTGATGGATGACTTACAGAGACCACATGAGCGCATATATGAGCTTAGCATATCAAGGAAACACTTGCCAACTATGAAACAAAGATCTTTATCTTCTCATCATAGATCAGAGAGATCTAGGAGCCATCGACCATCAGAGCATAGGGATAGAGAGAGTGATAGATAGGGCCTTGTGCCACATATGTATCAAAATCAAAAGAATTTATAAATGAAAAACTCTCTTTGCTAGTTAGTTCTGTGATTGATTACTATATTTTCACCAATAACATAAAACTTAACAGAAAGAAAGAAAATGTATAAATATATTCAAATGCAATTTGCTAAAATCACATAACCTATAAAACAAACATAGCTATTTTATAAGGAATACATAAATACACAAGGAAAGAAAGATGCACTTGGGATAATAACATTTGAGATGCATAATATTGATAGGTTCCTTAAAAGCCACACCATCCATATCTGCAATTTTGTAAGCACTTGAACCAAAGTCTTCAATTACAACAAAAGGTCCAAGCCAATTAGGGCTAAACTTTCCTTTTTCACCAGGTAAAGAATTCACATTTCTTTGATTCTCATATAATACTAAATCACCTACTAAAAATGATCATTCAATTACCTTATGATTATACTGCTTCTGAAGTGATTTATGATAAGCCTTTATATGTTCCAAAGTGTTTATTCATTTTTCATCCAACATTTGTAATTCTTGTAATTGTTGTTCTCAAAATGTATCTTTGTCAATTATCCCATGAAATGAAACACGTAAAGAAGGTATTTCCAATTCCAAAGGCATAATAGCATCAATACCATAGATAAGATTATAAGGACAAGTACCTGTGACAATATGAACACTAGACCTGTAAGCCCATAAAGCATAGGTAAGTTGGGTATGCCAATCTTTCGCATGCTTATTAACTATTTTCCTCAGAATTTGTTCAATGACTTTATTTGATGCTTCGGCTTGACCATTAGATTGAGGATAATAAGGAGTTGAAAATCTATGTTGAATTCGATATTTCTCCAAGAATTTTACGACTTCTTTATTCTTAAATGAGGTACCATTATCCAAAACTATCGTGAAAGGAATACAAAATCGTGTTATAATATTGTTAAAAATAACATCTGCAGTAGTTGAACGGAGAGGGATAACTTCCACCCACTTTGTAAAGTAATTTGTAGCTGTCAGGATGTATGTATGTCCTTGAGAAGAAGCTGGTGAGATTTTTCCAATAAGATCAAAACCCCAAATACTAAAAGGCCATGGAGCAACTCGATTACGAAGCTCACGAGCAGGAGTATGAATCAAATTACTATGTTGCTAACATTGAGGAAATTTCTTAACAAACATGAAAGGATCTTGTTCCATTGTTTGCCAATAATATCCCATTCTAAGAAGTTTATTGACTAAATATTTTCCACCAAAATGTCCCCCACAAGAACTAGAATGAGCTTCTGCCAAAGCTACTGGAATTTCGGTTCTACCAAGACATCTTAATAGAAAACCATCATAAGAGCATTTGTAAAGCATATCTCCTAAAATGATATAATGTGCTACAAGATTCCTAATACGATTATGCATGTTCCTTGTTGCTGATTTAGGAAAAGTACCATCTTTCAAAAAATGAAAGATATGAGAATACCATTCATCCAAATGCAAATTAAAACAATCAAAGGTAACCTTATTAGAAATTGCAGGGTTTTTAATAGTATGTATAATAAATTGAAAGTTTTCAATGTTATTCTCAAGACAAACCAAAGAATCTGCGCTTGCCATGGCGTCTGCATGTCGATTATCTTTCCTAGGTAAATTTTGAATCGTATAAGAAGAGAATTTTGAAAGAACATCAAGAGAAAAATATCTATATTGTGTCATTTTATCATTCTTAGTCTGATAACCTCCTTTAATCTGTTCCACAATCAATTATGAATCTCCATAAATTTCCAATTTTTTAATGTTAAGGAATGAAGCTACTCGTAAGTCAGCTATAAGAGCTTCATACTCCACAATATTGTTAGTACAAGGAAAAGTCAATTTATATGATAGAGGGATCAGACTTTTTGTAGGAGGGATCAAGATAATACCAACACTAGAACCTGTCTTACATCTAGATCCATCAAAATATAACTCCCAAACATCATCCTATTTAATAGCTAGAATGTTTTCATCAGGGAATTCTATTTAAGTAAAGCATGTATCTGAATGAGGACAAGGAACTTCAGCCAAATAATTTGTTAAAGCTTGTCCTTTAATTGACTTTTGAGAAATGAAATTAAGATCAAATTCTGTAAGTAACATCACCCACTTTGCAAGACGACCAGAGAGATCAATTTTTGAGAAAAGATGTTTCAAAGGATCAAATTTAACAATCACATTGACTTCAAAATTTAAGAGATAATGCCTGAGTTTCTGACAAACATAAACTAAAGATAAGAATTGTCTTTCCAAATATGTATATCTTGTTTCGTAATCAAGTAAAATCTGACTAATTTAGTACATAGGTCTTTCCTTACCTTCACTATCATGTTGAGCCAACAATGCACTCACTGCATTCAGAGTGGCTGAAGTATACAGATAAAAGGGTTTATCAAATTGAGCGGGTTGCAAAATAGGAGGATTGGCAAGATACTCCTTAAATTTCTCAAAGGATTGTTTACATTCTTCATTCCAAGAGAAAGTGGTATCCTTTCTTATCAAGGAAGTAAAAGGAACAGTTCTATTAGCTAAGTTGGAAACAAAGCGACAAATAGCCTAGATTTTTCCTTGTAAACTTCATAACTGAGAAATGTTCTTAGGAGGCGGCATATTAACAATAGGTTCAATATTTTCAGTTTCTACCTCTATGCCTCGCTTGGAGATTATAAACCCTAATAATTTACCTAAATCAACTCCAAAGACACATTTCTTAGGATTCAATCTCATATTGTAACTTCTAATCCTTTCAAATATCTGTCGTAAAATACTAACATGACCTTCTCTTTGTATAGATTTTTCCAAGATATCATCCACATAATCCTCAAGAATCTTATGAATGTAATCATGAAAAATCAAAGTCATGGCTCGCTGATAAGTTGCTCCCGTATTTTTTAATCCAAAAGGCATCACTACCCAACAAAATATTCCCCAAGGTGTTATAAATGTGGTCTTAAATTGATCTTTAGGAGGAATAAAAATATGATTATAGCCAGAAAAGCCATCCATAAAAGATAATAAAGCATGACCCACTGTTGAATCCACAATCATATCAATATTAGGTAACAAGAAATCATCTTTTAAGGATGCTTTATTTAAATCTCTAAAGTCAGTACACATTCTTATCCTATTTTATCCTTTTGAAATGGGCACAATATTTGAAATCCAATCCGAGTAATCAATAGAGAAGATTAATCCAACATCCAATAATATTTCAATTTCAACCTTAACTAATAAATCAATTCTTGGATTCATCTTTCAGATTTTCTTCTTCAGAGGTTTAACATTTGGTTTGAGAACAATATTATGAGTAACAATCTTAGAATCTATGCTCGGCATATCCGAATATGTCCAAGAAAAAATATTCTTAAATTGAAGTAAAAGGGAAACCAACTGATCATGTTCATCTTGATTCAAATATTTCCTAATTTTTATCATCCTCTCAGAGTCATTTTCATCCATTTGTACCTCAACAGTCTCAGTTATTAGCAAATTACTTTGTATCAGAGAATCCATTGGTAAAGGAGAAATATTCTATTCATCATGCTCTCCAAAATAAGATTATGTATTTAGACAATAGGGCTACCCTCATTTATGATGAAATGTAGGTAGATCCCCATACGCTCCTAAAAAATCTGCTAAGGCTTCATCTTTAGGAAAAACATCCAAGATAGGCTTTTGATTCATGTCAAGAAGGAGTGGGTTAACCAACTTCAAATGTCCACCACATATATGATTAACATTGAGAGGAAAATACGATGGTTGTTTGTAAGGATTGAACCCCAATCCATATGTATAATCATAAATTTTGTTGTCCAAAGGTACTTGTATACCTTGTTCATATTTACCGCATACTTTCCCATTAGATCCTAATTTATTGAGTAGATGCTAACCAAAACCATATCTATTGGCCATATTAGATTGAGTCCAAGGAGTGGCATATGTCACAATATCATAGAAATCACGTTTTATTATTTCAATTGTTTCTTCAATCGAGGCAACAAAAAAGTTACTTTTTAATTCCTCAGAAAGGAGGGAAGGAGTAAAAGCTTGTTTTTCAAACCCACTTTGTTGTTTCATAGATTCCAAATCAAAAAATTTATATTCTCCAATAAAAGAAGGATTAAAGTCCAATGTTCCCCAATCATCCCCAGTCAAAGAAGAAGATGGAGCTTTAGTTTATTTAATCTCAGGTGGCCTTTTGGGATCTTTACTTGGTTGGCGAGGTTCAAAAACTTTAGCATATTCCGTATTTAAGCAAGGATTCGGTGCATCATCTGCATGTAGTGTATACATCAAATTGTTATAAATGAACCTAACCTTGTGATGAAGAGTAGAAGGAATTGCATGCATAGTATGTAACCAAGGTCTACCTAAAAGAAGATTATAATTGAGAGGTCTAGGCATAACATGAATAGGTGTATTAAGAATAACCAGACCAACTTTAACAAGTAACGTAATAATGCCCAAAATTCTCTTTGCAATATTATCAAATCCATGAATAGGGACATTATCAGGTTGAATAGTTGTAAAATCAGCCTTAATTTCCTTAAGCATATCCATGCTACAAACATTAAGCCCAGATCCATTGTCAATTAATGTTCTACAAATGATACTCTGATTAATAGAAACAACAACCATAAGAGCATCATATTGATTATGCACTTCAACAGAAGGTAAATCATCATTGGTAAACACAATAGGAGGTACAAAAGGCATAGTATGCATGCACTCCAAAAAGGAATTAATGTTCTCTTGGTTGGGATGCAAAGCAAGAAGGGTAGATAAAGCATGATATGTCGAAGAAGTTTAAAGCAATTCCCATAAAGATGTCTTAGCAGGAGTAGCACACAATTGTTCTACTAAGTCATACTCCTTAAAGGAAGATGGAAACCTAGGAACTTGAGGAAGAATAGGTTGGGAAGGAGGTAAAGAAAATAGAACAGTAGGCTGGGGGTTATTTCGTGTGCGATAAGCATGTGAAACTGAATATGTGTTATTAAAGAAATCCAAAGGATCTCTAGGTTTACCCTTAATTATTATTCGAGGACATCCTTTTACCGTCAAAAAAGGCTTAGGATATAACATTCTAGGTGCATCAATGTTGCAAATAGTGGAACATGAAGGTAACCATGCACACACCCTATGGTAAAGGTCAATTGAAGAGGTTGTGGAGGAGGATGAAATAGGAATAGGATCAATGGAGATCTCATTCAAATAATTTTCATCCTCACTTCCATGTACCTCATTAGGGAATCTATCTTCTTTTACAATAAAAGCATCATCAAAGTATTCAAAACAAAAATCATACATGTTGAACACAAAGTAACACTGCAAGCATGAAAAATGTAAATGTTTTTATATTTTTAAAGAAATTTTGTAATTTTTTTGTTTTATTTTTGAAACATAAATGCAAGAGCATAAAATAAATCTACTTTTATATGCATATAAGATCTAACACAAAATGCAAATCTAACACCAAAAAGAAAGAGCTATTGTAAAATGGGTTCACAAAAATGTAATGTGGTGGAATGTGGATAGGGTTCAAAACAATGGGGTTTGCACATAAAAGAGACCCTAAACCAATATTCACCACAAAACATGAAATTGTAATGATAAGGAATATAAATATGGAAATTCTTGCAAAGAATAATGAAATTGGATAAAATAAAATACATTCCTCATAACATAGCAGATCTAGAAATACCTATTTTCTGGTGTCTGTACTGAGTTTTTGAAAATTCTGCAACTAGATATGGAACAAAAACACAAAGATGAAGAAAACCCAGAAATCTTTTCTTTTTCTGAGTTAGGTCTACCTTGACCCAAATAAAGGTCGACCTTAGCCCCTTTATGTCGACCTTGACCTGCACTGCTTTGACGGAAATTCTGTTTGTGGATGTCGAAAGTTTGCCGAAAAGGGTATCTAGATCTTCTCTGTAACTCCCAAAATAACGACTATAGATATCTAAAAATGGTGTTTTGGGGTGGCTATATAGGGTTTTGCCTTAGTCAAACCCTCATTTTGGTGATCTCCACCTCCACGAATAGCCGGATGTAATAGAATATGTGTGTGTGTTGCTTGTAGGAAGAGCTTTGAATGTGCAATGCCATGATCTAATCCTCTATATTGAAACCCTAGCATTAATTGAAATGAGAGAGCAATGCATAGATTTGAATATGATAAAGAAAGCATACCAAGCCCCCAAGGCTAAAGTACTCCTACCAAAATCACAATCCGTAGTTTCTACCCCACGATTGTATCTTTTGAATGCTTGAATGTTGAAAATGGTAGATTAAGGAAGAAGGAATATTTCTTGCTCCAAATGAATGTCCACAATAACTTGTCCATAAAATTCTTGCTTGCATCAAGGCATCATCAATATCTTGTTCTCCTATAGCATCCTCTTGCAATTTTGCATCATCATCTCCTCATAACATCTTACTTGCTACTTGATGTGTGATATTGTCACTTGTTGAAATAAATGTAAAAGAGAGGGCTTATATAGAGATTTCAAGGCAAGGCTCCTCGGGAAATGTAAGGGCCCCTAATTCAAATTTCACCTTGAATTATGGTCCAATCACAATAACCAACTAAGGAGGGAAAATATTAAATGAATTTTGAATAAAAACCCTTCCGCATTCGGATTTGGAGGCCCATTTTTAATTTCGGGCCCTGCTATGATCTAAATTTGGAAGCGGGGACCAAAACTTGACAAAGGTCAAGGTCGACCTTGACCCTGACCCAAGATTTCAGGCCAGTTAACGTAGGAATCAAAGAAGTTTTTGGGTCGGCCAGAGACTTAAAATGATGGGAAAACATGACAGAATGTTGGAAAAGGGCACAAAGGCCTAGGAAAAATGTGATGAAGGCTAGGAGGGCCAGTACATAGGTCCTACCTAGAAAATAGAGCCACAAAGAATGAAATCAAGGAGAATCCTCGGGATCCTAACCCTAATTTCACCCAGAAATCAAGAAACAAGTGCAAATGCATCCTAAATGCAAATCTATCATGAAAATGTACTAAATGAGGGTGCTAAACCTACCAAGATGGAAATGCTCCCATTTTAATACGATACACTATTTAAATTAATAATACACTCACAATAAATTTGATTATTTATATTAATGAATTTGAGTTTTGTATTTAATTGGATAGAGACAAACACTCAAAGAGATTAATATATTCACTTTAGTATTTATTGATTTGAACTAAAAAGGGTGAATTTTACTTTTGCTAATTTTAAATAGGTCTTCAAACTTATAATTTATAGTCAAGGGTATCTATACTCAATTGATTTCCACCATGGTCTAACCCTTAATGAGAGGAAATAATATTCTAATTATCACCTTATAATCCCAATTAGAATGTGTAAGAAATCTCACCGCTTCGACAAAAAAATAATAGTAGGTTGTAGATCTTGGGACAACTACAAATATCTTAATCTTAAGAGATAATTAGGACAAAGAGGTTTCCATACCATTTTAAACTTGCAATTGTTGCATTATAGGTTGAGCAATTCTGGAAAAAGGATACAAGGGTTGCTGAGTGATAACAAATTTGCAAGTGAACAAAGAGTTCAATGATATTTAAAAAATCATCTTCTACTAGCCTTTTTTTATTTCTCGTATAGATCTAGAGTTTAAAATCTCATTTAGAAATTTTTTATTCAATTCCTTAGTTTGTATTAAATCCTTGGTGATGGATAATACAAGTAATATTTTTAATAAATTAAAGGAAAAAATTTAGAAGGTTTTCAATTGATATTTGTTGTATTTTTTTTAAATTTTATTATCTTTATGATTTTTTCATTTTCAAAGAAAGATATAACTATTGGACTAACCACTAATGTCCCCCTTCAAAATTCGTGACATGGTTTAACAACCTTATGTGTCTTCTATAAGTCTAGTGGTTGTATCAGGCATTAATATGTTGATCTTTTGGTGCAACGGCAACCGCTAGTTGTAACAAGTGGTATTAGAGCTTGGTCACAGGTTTGAATCCCCTTAGGTGATGTTGAGGGGGGGATTGTTGGAATAACTACCAATGTACCCCTTTGGGATTCGTGACATGGTTTAACAACCTCCCGTGTCTTCTATAAGTGTAGTAGTTATATTGGGAATTAACAAGTTGATCTTTTGGTGCAATGAAAACCGCTAGTTGTAACAATAACAAGTTGCAAGATGTAGGCCACTTCATATTGGTCACCCCTTTGTGATGCCATGGCATCACATGTTCTTGTGACCCATTGTGGTGGTGCCACCATGGGGGTTTGGCCCTTTCTTGACTATTTAATACAATGAATAATAACAACATAGATAAATACATAACTAAATGAATGAGTTGAAAGGAATTATAAGGAAAATTTCTCAATTAAAATTATTTAAATATAGTTCTACAAAAAAATGTTTATTTATTACACATAAATTTCCATGTGTTTATGCTTATATATAACACATAAGCAATTTTTTTATGAATATTACCTAATAATAGTAGTGATAAATGTTGTAAAAAAATATTACTATTGTGCCTCATACTCACACCCCTCTTTTCCCCTTGGCAAAGTGGGGACCCCCTCTTATTTTATTTACTTTCCTTAAGGGTTCTGGCAGTGTCCTCTTTTGTTCCCCTCCTTGCTTTATTGTTTTGGGTTTGTTGAAGCTTGAGCTTTGGACCTTAATGTTCCTTCTTGTCATAGGAATAGTGGATCCCCAACCCCTGATCTTCATTTTTTTTCCTTTAGTTCTTGTTTCCTTGTTAGCATCAAGCTTAAACTATCCACTTGTTGCCAAGAGAAATAAGAAGGTATGATTCACAAGCCCCTCCCTTGGATTTATTCTTAGACATCGAGAATTAGGTGTTTAATGTTTGCTTGGTGAAAAGCAAAAACCAAATCCCTAACCCTTGATACTGGTGTCATCTGCCATCCTGTATCTACCTTACCCTTGACCCTGGTGTCATCTTCCATCCTATATATACCTTACTCTTGACCTTTGACCCCAACCTCAAGTTCATTTAATTTGGTTGGTTTCTCTCTTATGTAAATAGCTCACCTATATAAAATGGATGTTATCAAAACAATTTTCACCATTGCACATTTGTATTTGAGCATCTTTTTCCTCGAACAACTTTATGAAAATCAAAACTTGTGCCCTAGCCACTCATGTGGTTGGATTTTTGTAACCTAGTGCATACATATTTGCAATTGGTGACCATGGCGTATAAGGAAATTAAGGTAATAGAAAAAATTCTTACACTAACCTTGAGAGGAGGGTTACATAAAAATTTCTTAGATCATTACAATAGTTACAAATAAAAATAAACATAAATAACATGCATATCAAAACACAGTGATTTATGTGGGGAAAAACCTTTCGAGAGAAAAATTCCACGCTTCAAAAGCCACCTAGTTTGTTATTCATAAATCACACAAAAAATAAAATATACTTGTAGAGCATGCTACTCACAGGAGTATCATCAACTAAAGATCTAGAAGTGACTTAACAACTACTAGACTGTTACACAACGTCTATCCTGCACATCTAATATATATTAGACACAATACATGAAATTGTCAAATGGAAATAGAACCATGGGCTTAAAACCACCTAAAAAGTGGCAACCATATTATCTCCAATCTAAGATGCCATATGATGTGTTAAAAAACACACCAACATGTATGACTCTCTTTTAAAACTCAATTATGTGTTTAAGACACTTTTATATTTCCTATTTTAGGAGACCCAACTTTTGAAAGCCATAACTTTTAAACTGGACGTCCTATTGATGAACCATTTGAAGCACTAGAAAGCTTGTGATGTACTCTATCAAGCTATAAATAGCTACACCTATTTTATTAAATCTTAGGTTTTTTAGGAGCCTCTAAGGTTTTCAATTTAATTAAAAAATTTCTTTGACAACTTCAAAAAATGAAAACTTTAATATATTCAAATCTAGATATTATCTTGTAATGAAAATTTACAAACATGCTTATCTATCCAATTCATAACTTTAGGGAAAATATTGGACCAATTTGTGCTCAAACATAAATTTAAGTTATGTATAAAAATCTTATATAAATTCAAGGTTGAGATACTATTTTCCTAACATTATTACACTTGTCAAACACCTTGCAATAGAAAAGGGAGTATCTACACCAAAGTTTAGTTGCTAGGGGCCAGGAGGCCCATAAAATCTAAACAACATTGGAACTTCATGATGCAGGAGCATCTCGGGTCCTTGGCAATACTCTGTCACCAAAAAGATGTTTGAAGTTTTATGTGTTGCTCGGTTCCTTCTTTGACCGAGTTGGTTCGGTGTTGCTTGGTTTCCTTTGTTTACTGGTGTTGGTCGGTTATCTCTCTGGCACTTGATGAATTTCCTTGGCATTCGGTAATGCTTGTTTGGTGCTTGGTTATCCTTGCTTATCAAGTTGTTTATTTTGGATTCTTGTTGAGGCCGACTCCTATGTAACTAATTTTGGTAGTGGATTTAATGATAGTATCTATCATTGGGAAGCATGTGGACCTAGATCTAGTTGTTCCTTCCGTTGATGGTGGATTTGAAGGCTGACTTGTTCGGTAGCCTCTTGTATAAATGTAGTTGTTTGGATAGAGTTTAGGGAGTAAGTTTTCATAGAAGATAGAAGCTAGAAGATTAGAGATTATTGGTAGATCCTTGCATGTTGGAGGACTTCTGTACTTGATTGTAATATTTGGCCTAAAATGGGAAGGCCTTATAGCCCGACATGTATGAATCAAATTAAAGTAAATATATGAAAGATTTATACATTCTCTTTCTCACTTGTGTGTTTGTTTCTTTCATGTGTGATCTTTGCAAGGTGGATCTAGTTAGGGTGTGCCTTTGGCCCCTCTCTATATCCTCCCTTGCATCAAGTGGTATTAGAGCGAGGTGAGATCTAGATCTAGGTTTGTGAATCTAGGTTTGAGGGTTCCTTCTTGTCAAAACCTAGTTGAATTATTGTGGGGTAGCAGATTGTGTTCTGACCTGCGATTGCAGAGGGTTTCAAGATGGTTTGTGGGAGGCAAGATGCAGATCTAGGATTGTAAGACATGTTGAGACAACTTGCTGCTAGATTAGAAGCTGTTGAAACAACCCAGAGAAGAGGAAGACATCTTGAAGATGTTAATGATGATGAAATTGAGGAAGAACAAGGTGATGTAGAACTTGCACTCAAGGTAAGGAAAGATTGTTAAAGGATTTGACAAATCTAAAGTCTACACCGCACTTTAATCCTCCTGAGTATAGTGGAAAATTGGATTCTGATGAATTGGTGGACTGGATCACCAAGATGGAAAAGTACTTTGAGTATGAAAATGTACTTGAGGAAAAGAAGGTGAAAATTGCAAGAACAAAGTTGAAAAGTCATGCATCCTTATGGTGGGAACATCTGGAGTTAGACAAAAAGAGGAAAGGCAAAGAAAAAATCAAGGTATGGAATAAAATGTTGAATAAATTGAAAGGAAAGTTCTTAGCTTGTGATTATCAGATTAACCTAGTTAGGCGAATGCAAATTTTGAGGCAGAAAGATAGCTTGGTAAAAGAATATACTAAGGAATTCTATAGATTAGATATCAGATCTGGACATGATGAAGATGATGTGGAAATAATTGCTATATACCTGAATGGTTTGAGAGTTTCCATCCAAGAAGAAATCAATTTGGTCAAATTGGAGAATATTGAAGAGGCTTATCAATTTTCATTGAAGGCCAAGGAGAAATTGAACAAGAAACATGAGCATTAAAGACAAAGAGGTAGAGGTGGTAGATTCCCTAGAGGAAGAGGTAGATCTTATGGCGAAAACAATAGATTTGAACCTGAAAAGACAAATCTGGATAAAGGAAAGACCGAGTGGAAAGGTGAAAGTTCATCTAGAGGCAGAGGCAGTAACTATCGAGGTGGTTATAATAGAGGTGGTTTTCGAGGAACTTGTTACAATTGTGGAGAAGAAGCACATAGATCATTTGAGTGTACACATGCAAGTAAGAAGGTCGGTAACAGTAGAAATGGTTTGGTGCAAGAAGAGTCACCGAATGAACTTGAGAAGGAAAATAACTTGATGGTAAGGAGAGCACTTTGGAGTGAAAGTAATAAGGAATATCTGGTAAGGAAAAGTTTGTTCAAGACCAGATGTAGAGTTTTTGATGAAGTTTGGAAGGTAATCATTGACAGTGGTAGCTCAAAGAATCTGGCATTTGAGGAAATGGTCACAAAGTTGCCGTTGAAAAGGTTGGAACATCTGAAGCCTTATCAGATTTCATGGATCAAAGATGAGCATACACTCTTGGTAAGTGAACAATGTTATGTGAATTTGAAAATTGGAAAGTACTATGATAAGGTGTTATGTGATATCATGCCTATGGATTGTTGTCATATTTTGTTGGGTAGACCTTGGCAATATGATAAACGTGCTATATATGATGGGAGATTGCATAAATATACTATTTGGGCTGATGGAAGAAGACAAATCTTGTTACCTTTGATTGAAGAACCTATTAGTAATGTTTTCACATCTGTGAAAGTTTGCTTGATGGAAGGAAGAAAGTTTTTTAAGGATTTGAAGAAGAATGATGTATGTTTTGCTATGATTCCTAACAAACCAAGTAAGAAAACAAAGGATAGTGTCCCTGAGGAGATTGATAAGTTACTCACTGAGTATAGTGAAATTATTTCTGATAATGTACCTAATGGTTTTCCACCAAAGAGAATCATTGATCATTGCATGGATCTAATCTATGGAGATAGTTTACCGAATAAGGCACCATATCGGTTGACACCTACCAAGAATCAGGAATTGAACCGACAGATTCAAGAATTGTTGCAGAAAGGTTTAATTAGAGAAATTTTGAGTCCTTGTGCAGTACCTGCTGTATTGGCACCTAAGAAGAATTAAGAATGGGGAATGTGTACTAATTCCAGAGAAATTAACAAGATAATAATGAAATGTAGGTTTCCTATACCGAGAATGGATGATATAATGGATATTTTGACTGGAGCAAAGTATTTTACCAAAATTGATTTGAAAAGTGGGTATCATTAGATAAGAATCAGAGAAGGTGATGAGTGGAAGACTACTTTCAAGACAAAAGAAGGTTTATATGAGTGGTTGGTTATGCCTTTTGGTTTAACTAATGCTCCAAGTACTTTTATGAGGTTGATGAATGAAGTTTTGAAGAAATTATTGGGTAGGTTTGTGATTGTGTACCTTGATGATATTTTAATATTCAGTAAGACCAGAGAAGAAAATTTGTTGCATGTTAAACAAGTATTGCATAGATTGAAAGAAGAAAAGTTGCTGATTAACTTGAAAAAGTGTTCCTTCATGAAAGAGGAGATTGTGTATTTGGGATTTGTGATTTAAGATGATGGTTTGAAGGTGGATCCTGAAAAGGTTGAAGCTATTTTGAATTGGCCTACACTTGATAATACTAGTGAGGTAAGATCATTTCATGGTTTGGAAAGTTTTTACCGTAAGTTCATTAGGAATTTCAGTTCAATTTGTAATGCTATGACTGAAACTATGAGAGGAGATAAAAGAGAATTCAAGTGGACACATGGAGTTGATAAACGTTTTGAGACCTAGAAGCAGAAGGTTGCTGAATTGCCTATTTTGGCATTGCCTAATTTCAATAAGGTATTTCAAGTAGAATTTGATGCAAGTGGAAGTGCAAATTGAGCTGTGTTGAGTCAAGAAGGTAAACCTATTGCTTTCTTTAGTGAAAATTTGAAAGATGCAAAAAGGAAATACTCTGTGTATGATCAAGAATTCTATGCTATTGTTCAAGCATTGAAGAAATGGAGACATTATTTGATACCGAGTGAATTTGTGTTGTATACTGATCATAAGGCTTTACAGTATTTGGGTAGTCAGAATATGTTGAATCATAGACATATGAAATGGGTTGAGTATTTTCAGAGTTATACATTTGTGATAAAGCATAAGAGTGGAGTCACTAACCGAGTCGCTGATGCATTAAGTAGAAGGAGATCTTTGACGACCGAGATGAAAATTGAAGTTCTTGGCTTTGATGACATGAGAGATTCTTATGAATTTGATCCTAATTTTTTTGAGCCGTGGAGAAAGTGCAGAGCACCTATTCAAGATCAACCGAGTACTAAATGGGAAGAATATTTCATTCAAGAAGGTATGTTGTTTAAAGATATTCAGTTGTGTATAGAGAGGACCAATGATAACTCATTTGATAAAAGAGAAACATAGTAGGGGTTTGGCTGGACATTTTGGTGTTGAGAAGACATTGAATTTGCTTAAGGAAAAATACTTTTGGCCACAGTTGTATAAACATATTCAGAAATTTGTGAAAATGTTGTGGAATTTATCAAGTTGCAAAAGGAGTAAGTCAGAATACTAGATTGTATACATCAATTTCTATTCCTGAGAAACCTTGGATTTATATCAATATGGATTTTGTTCTTGGCTTACTGAAGACAGTAAGAGGTAATGATTCTATATTTGTTTTTGTGAATAGATATTCTAAAATGGCACATTTTATACCTTGTAGAAAGACATCAGATGCAATACATATAGCTGATCTTTTCTTTAAGGAAATTGTCAGATTGCATGGATTACCGAGGAGTATTATCTCTGACCGAGACAACAAATTTGTTGGATACTTTTGGAAGACCCTTTGGAGAAAGTTTGGTATTGAGTTGAAATATAGTTCTACATTTCACCCAAAAACTTGTTGGTACTATGAAAAATCCATAAAATTTTTGAGCCCGTAATCAAAAAGTTCTCCAATGGAAAAGTTTGTGCTTCCAAAGAACAATTTAAAAGACTTGAGTTCAAGTGCATACGAAGATAGGCCTGTTGATCTTCATAAGATACCGCTTGGGGAACGGGTTCAACACCTTTCATTTGACATATTTAGTGGGTTCCAGCTCCTAAATTTAAAATCTGAAATGTTTAGGAAGTAGTCGTTTTGAGGTGTTCACTTAAATCTGCATTTTTGCCTAAGTGTCAAATTGTTGTAGCAGGCCCTGTTTGCATTTGAATATCTTGTGTCCTGTTGAGTTTCATGCCTCGCCACTTTGGGAATGTTTACAATGTATATCAGAGAGCTTATGTTTCAAAGCTCAAGCCATTTCGAGCACGTTTGATAAGTTTTTGGTTCCCCCAAAGTTGGCTTTCCAGATTTATCCTATTTCTCTAATATATTCGGTTTTCTGAATGGCCATGTTTGACTAGTGGTAACTTTTGACCCTGTGACCCAATCGAGAAAATTCCTTTTTCCTTGTTTTCCAATGGTCAAATAGTTCTTGTGTTTCAATTTTCAGGCCATGATGAATCTGTTTACCCAATTTACCAATCTGATTCCGTTTGTAGTTTCTAACATTTTAATGAAGATCAGTTGCACATTTTAGTAAGAGGCCCTGTTCGGATGAGTGCATTAAGCGCCCTGTGATTGATCAAGATGTTCCAATTATTGCATCATGTTGTAGGCATGGGAATGAGTCATCTTGCCAATTTTTAACCCCCCATGTGCCTGTTTGACATGTTTGCCAGGGCCATTCAGTTTGCAGATTGCTAAGTTTCTTCAGCAGTGCATAGTTCAGTTTTCTGGGTAGCTCACTTCGGGATCTTGCCATTTGCGCCTGGTTTGAGATCAAACACAATTGAAGGTTGATCCATAATGTAGACATGAAGGTGATTCACTTTGATAAGTTTCAGCTTATGATGAATTCGATTGATCACTTTGCTTGATCAATTTCAAACACAATTTCTACAAGTCTGATTGTTTTCGGTTTAGAATGTTCTAAATGGCCATTTTAAGGGATTAATAATTGATGATCGGTTGATCATCCAGTGAAACTAATCAAAGCCTTATTTTCAATGTATAAGAGAGGATCATCATCCAGGGTTTTAGACCAAAAGGGTTCTATTTGACATGATTGCCAGATCAGACAAAAAGGTGTTTTGTAATGATAAAAGTGTAGATGGAATAACTGTGCAAAGTAACCATTTTTAGAGAGTTATAACTTGATGTCAGAAAAATGTTTTTAGATGGCAGTTTTTGTGTTGCATTGCCTGCACTTAAGACTTCTGCTAGATTCAATGGTTCGCCATCAACTCTTCGTTTGATATTTTTAACTCATCTCTTTCCAAGGCAGTCGACAATGATTTCCAGTCTGTGTTTGTTGGCAATTCTGAATGGGCGTTTTCAAGTTTTAAAATCTCCCACCTTGTTCGTTTCTAGGTGAAGTCATTTGACAGGGTTATTATCTATACTACAAGGTTCGAGCTCGCCAACTTTCAGCTTCCAGGGATAAGTTTTCATCAGTGTTTTAATAGTGCGACTGGGGGTGTTTTATTAAGTTTTGGCGACTGGCAAAGTTCTAAATTTTGAAGTTTTTGAAGGTTTTCTGTTATACTGATTGGATCCGATTGTACACGCCAGTCATCCTAGATCATTTTCAAGGGCGGTTGTTTGAGTTCAAAATTTTTTTAGGCCAGACCTGCTTGGGGTCCAGCCTGCCTCATTATTTTAAAACATAAGTTTTGCCAGTTATGGCAGACAATTGGTAAATTTAAAAAAGGGAATTCCCAACATTTATAAAACAAGGCTTTGAGATTTTTCAGTTTCAGATAGGAGGAAGATATTTTTGATTCAAATCAATTGATTAAAGATGGGGATGTCTAGAATGTTGGCCGATAACTATAAGGAATGAGTTGTGATTATTGGCACATCAAATGAGATAGGCATGCGTTAGTTTTCTTTGGTTTCTATTTGCAACACACAAACCAAAAAGAATGCACAGGCCTCCACTTGAGGTGTTGCTACCTTTCCCCTTCCCTTACACACTGAGACATTACTCAATACACCAAGGAATGAATGCAATGCATTTTCTATGTTAGGCTCTCACGCAACGTTCTTAGGGGTTTATGTGAGCCTCTTTTCATTCTTGTGTAAGCCTCCTGGGGTGTGTGTAAGGCAACTTCCTGTCTTCATTGGATGTGTTCCCCACTTCACGTGTTATTGCAGGCAAGGGAGATACATTTTTTTTTTTGGGGACAAGCCCATACGCATTACTCATGCAGGGTGTTGCACGCACTATAAAAAGAAAAATACAAAGGAGTGCTACATAAAGCAGTGGTGTGTAAGTGTTTTGGGACTATCCAAGCCTTTTGAAACTATGAGTTGTGGTGGAGGAAGTTGCTAGGAGATTTGTAGCATGTGTTTGCTGTTCTGAATAAAAAGGAGAGTCCACTTATCTGCAGCAAGGCTGCAAACTATTTGCTAAGGGTGCTATGCATGAGTCTCCAAAGTATGCATGAGCCTCCTTCTGGGGTTTTGCGTAAGCTTTTAAATTGCTTGCGTGAGTGTTTGAAGGCACATACATGGCACCCAAGTAAAAGAAAGAGGAAGGAGGACAGGGTGCACAAGAGGATGTGGGAGACATATGCCTTCTCTTGTGGGCTACATTTTCTCTTGTACATGCCACCTTTGATGCTGCTTGCAGGCCAGTTTAGGCACCAACATAGGGAAATGGAAAATAATTGCTTGCGTAAGTGTTTTGGGGATGTGCTTGTGTGTTGAGTTTTGTGAAAGGGATTAGTCCCACATTCATACAGTTAAGTACTTAAGGAATGTTTAAAAGGAAATCTACCCAAGGTTAAGGTAAAGAAGAAAGAGGCCATGTGTGGGGCCTCTTTGATCTATGTGGGCCCAGTTGGGCGCACTAAAGAAATTTTGAAGGAATAAATTATAAAAACTCAAAAACTTTAGTCCCACATTCTCTGTGAATGAGGAAAATGAGATGTTTATAAAGCATAACACACAATAGAGTAATGTCTAAAGAACAGACGCCCAGTTGGAGAGCCTTGTCATGCACATGTGGACCGAGGTAGACCAGTGGATGATGACTTGGATGGCGGGCCCCACACGTGTAGGTAATAAATTTTGACGGTGTGCATATTCGCCTGCCTTGAGATACATGCCCAGATTAATAGATGTTGCAAAAGTGAAATAACAAAGATGCTTGGTAGTTATGCTCACGGATCAACGATAAAGTGACACGTGGCACCCTGATGATTTGGAAAAATGGTACCATAAAATGCTCAGGTGGATAGTGGGACCAATCAAAATGTGACATGTGGCATCGGGTGATGACGAAGCAGAGGACAGATAGATGGTCGGCCACCTTGGGATACGTGCCAAATCTGATGGTCATTGCTATTCCAGAGATGTAAAGATGCTCACTTGTTAACTTGGTGAAATGGTGACAATGCGACATGTGTCCCAAGGTGAGGTTTCCATATTGGTGCCCAGTCAGCGAGGCCAGCCAATTAGAGAGTGACACATGGCAGGGGTATGCTGACGGGTCCAGCTGGGCGATGAGATGGATCAATAGACAAATCATGTGTTGCCATGTGGCATGTGGGCCCATTTCAAAATTCAAATGTCTGCAGCAAAAAATAAAGATTAAAATCCGAATTTGTATAGTTGGGACTATATCATAAATTCAAAAATTTAATTAATACAGGCTGCTCACGAAAAATAATGTTTGAGGGCTTTATTTTTACCCAAATATGCAGGTATTATATGTTTTCGGAATCGGCGCAAAATGAGCTTTCCAATGGCAGTGCTAAAAATCAGATTCAACAAAGTTGGTGAGAGCAGTAATGGACTGTGTAATCTGAGGTCAAATTTGGGTAAGGATGCATATATTTTGTAAAATTGTTCTAGAATGTAATTGATATCAGATTTGTTTGAGATATTTTTTGGTAGTCTTGGGGTTGACTATGTTGCCCTAAAAATGCCCTAAAATGGTCCTAAGCTTGTTGCAGTCCTATATTAGGATTTCCAAGACCATTTTCAAAGGCTGCTGGTTTTCTGGTTCACAAGGTTACATCTTGAACCTTCAGTCAAGGAGTAGGACATTTTCAGTCCATTTTGTTTCAGGACAGAGTGGAAAGTTGCAGATCATTTGCATATTGTGTCAAGAGGCTCTAAATCTTCAAGCAAGGTGTATACAGAGGCTTAGGTCCTCATTCTTAATTCAAGTTTTCAGTTCTAGTTCTCTCCATCTTTGTCAAGTTTTATGGGTTTTGAATGTTTTCATTCTTTGTATGGAATTTATCTATGCATGTGTTATTTGTCTTCAGTTCTAGTTTTGATCAAATTAAAATATGCTTTAGATGATGCACAAGTTCATAGGGTTTGCACAGGGATTTTTGTAAGCAGTATGGTTTTGGGTATTTGTATTTATGACTTGGATCTATGGTGAAGTAATAGTAATCAGCCTCTGTATTCTGCAGTGTACTAGATGATTTTCCCAATGGATAAGGCACTGATCTGGAACAAGTAAACTTTATGCTGATACATGTCTGGTTGGAATATGTTGTATTCTACAAAATTTAAATCAAATCCTTTCTATCCTTTCTACCCTTTTAGTTTTATGTTGTGTAGTTTCAGTTTCACCCCAGTGATGCAGAGTCAATGAATAATAGGTTTTTATTTAGTACTTTCTCACTGTTATCTATTGTAAGATCCAGTATTGAGTAAGGAATAGAGTTGAATCTATTGGATCAGGTGTACCCGCCTTGGTTTTGCAGAGCTAGAAGTGAAGAGGGCATTCTTGTCCCTATAGTTGGTCCAGTTACCTATAGATTTCCAACATTTGGAACTAACCCCTCCTTAATATCAGTCATAGGTATATTGGTGTCTCATGGAGTGTAAAATCCTATCCAGGAACCAACAAAACTGATGGACAAACAGAAGTTGTGAATGGAAGTTTGGGAAATCTTTTGAGATATTTAGTTGGAGACACACCTAGTAATTGGGATTCTGTGTTGGCACAAGCAGAGTTTTCATACAATAATTCAGTGAATAGGAGTATTGGAAAAACACCTTTTAGATTGTAAATGGCATACAACCGAGAGGTATATCAGATTTGAGAGACATTGAAGATGAAAGAAAGAGAAGTGCTGAAGGAGTAAAGTTTTTTGAGTACATGAAGATATTGCATGAAGATGTGAAACATAAGTTGGAGAAAAGTAATCATAAATACAAAGATAGAGCTGATAGATCAAGAAGACATAAGACTTTTACAGTCGGTGATGAAGTGATGGTTCATTTGAAGAAAGGAAGATTTCCTGTTGGAACATATGGGAAGCTGAAAATGAAGAAGTTTGGACTTATGTACTTGATTGTAATATTTGGCCTAAATCAGGAAGGCCTTCCAGACATGTATGAATTATTTTTAAGTAAATATATGAAAGATTTCTGCATTCTCTCTCACTTGTGTATTTTTTGCTTTTGTGTGTGATCTCTACAAGGTGGATCTGGTTAGGGTGTGACTTTGGCCCCTCTCTATATCCTCCCTCGTGTCACTTCAAAGCCAATAGATTTACACAATCCATATAAATGTGCCAAAGTTTCTGGATTCAATTGTGTAAGATTTTTTAACCATCAACGTTTCAGATCACACTCCATGATCCACATCAAGATGCTACAAGAGAACATAAGGATAAGAAAGATGACCCATCTTTCTTCTAACATCCTAAAAATGGATCAAAAAGTGTGATCGGAAACGTTGATGGTTAAAAACTCTTACACAATTGAATATATAAACCTTGACATAACCATTGGAATTTCTCTATGCTCATGGCCTTAGTTAATGAATTCAAAACATTCATAAATTTATCTACCTTAACTAGCTTAACTGATGTAGAGCATCATACAAAATAGCCAACTTCCAAGGATCTAATAGATCCAATCATCATTTTCACATAGTCTTCATCAAATTTAACACAGTAGAGACACAATCAGATAACATATCAACATGTATCTTCATCAATCATCCTTACTAGCATCAACTTATCCCTAGGATCCTCAAACCATATGGGATCCAATCAACTCAAGATACATAAACATTCAATCAGTTAATCACTCACATCACAACATTCACTATATTTCTTCCAAGGGACACTGTTACATAAATGAGAGGGGGGGGGTTAATCAATTAAGTCCAATTATTCTATAGTCCCAAACACTCCCTGATGTATAAAAAAAATCTTTCAAACAATATAATCAACTCGGTAAAAATTTAACCGTGCCTTTATGTTCATCTACCAAATAGCAATAAATTATCTACTCTATATACTGATCAAACCAGTTATAGCAATGTGTAAAGTAAAATACTAATTCAACACATCCATACACATATAACACTTTTATTTTAACATGGAAACCCTGTTAGGGGAAAAATCACCTAGGACTGGTAACCCAAAATAATTTCACTCTTCTGAAGTCAGCTTAGTTAAGAGCCAACCCTGTTAAAGGTTACAATAACACACTGTGAGGTGTGACCTAGTTAGAGGATTTATCACTAATATTTTTCTGTGACCAAACATTCACTATGAGGTCAACAACAAAATAATCAACATTCATTGAATGTCATATTGAAATAAAAAGACTGTTAAGTCCCACTCGGTTAAGAGATTTATCTATAGAAATGGTTAGAATGCGACGGTAATGATCTGATTCAAATACAACTTGTTTTGCAGATTTTCAGATCTATGCTAAGCTCAAAAGACCTCTTTCCAATAAACTCAATTCAATCTCTTTGTATCCTCCAACTCTGTTATGCTCGGTAATTCCTTTTCTCTGACGCTCGGTGTTGTCTATAGAATTTCTTAGTACTGTCATCAACCTATTAGACCATCTCACATGAATGCAATCTCCTCATGCAAATTCTATTTCATAATAATGGATCTCTTGTCTCCTTTTATAGACATCATAAACCATTTTATTTATAGCCATAGATTTTGCCTCTTAATCTTCACCATTGATTTTTTCGCTTTAACCTTCCTTGATATTTGTGTCAGTAACATGTTTCATTCTCCTTCATCCGATAATACTTGAATTTTTTCATCCATTTGATCATCATACAAAACTTTATCTTTAACCTCAAAATCATCCATAATTTTCTAGCTCATCATTTTTAGTCGGCAGTCACAAGTTTCATTTATTTCTTTCACTCGGTCAATACTGTAATGTTTCGGTGACTTCTTACTTGGTTAAAACTATACTCAGTATACACTACACTTTCTTGGTGTACACTGTTTCAACTCTGTGTATACTAAGCTCTTCATTTATCGACCACATAAACTTATTTATTCATGATCTTCAATTTATAACAGAATCATGTAATACAATCAAATCACTAACATAATGTCATAGAATCATCAATAAGATACCCAATGAATACCATATCCATATTTTCTCACACATCTCATCTTCATGTAGATATCTCATTCCTTCATCATTATTCCCTTCTTTAGATGTTTGTAACCATCATGATAAGTACAATCAAAACTAGTTGAAATCAATGAAAATATAATAAATGATTTAATATGTGACACATATACCTTAGTAGCTTGGTGATCATCAATCACTATCTTTTAAAGTCATTAATCTCTCCTTCAAGATATTCAATCACTTGTAGTCTATCAATCTCTCCCTTTGGCATTGATGGCAACACAATATGAAATATGCCATAAAATACCAAACATCTGTTCTACAAATTTGTATGTAAATGTTTCAACTTGGTAAGCTCTCCCTAGCTTATACATTTAATATGTTTAATCACTACACATCATCAATACTCTCCCTTTCGGTAATCTCTCCTTTTGTGTTCTCTCTCTCTTTTAGTTTTATCTTGAATATTTCATGTACATTTCTCTCCCTTTTACAACAATGCCAAAAAAGAATAATCATCTCTTAAATAGCCAAATCAATATCTCTATTGTTCAATTTAGATCTAGTACCTTGCATGTACCAATATGCAGCTTCAACTTGTCTTCCATCTTTCACAACCTTAGGAATCCCAAAGTGTGAATATTATGCATCAACATCATTTGATATTCTGATAAAGTACAGGTTGATGCAACCTTGTATCACCTTAGTGACAGTTAGACAGGGGATGGACCTCTAGTCTACTCCTCTATTATTCAAATGTGTCCTTCGGTAAGGGTTTAGTAAATATATCAACCAATTGCTCTTGTGATTTCACATACTCCAGTCTAACCTTTTTTTGAACTTGTTCCCTCAATTAGTGATACTTTATAGATATATGCTTTGTCTTTCCATGAATCATAGGATTATTAGAAATATTAATTGTACTTGTATTATCATAATATATTATCACTAGATCAGTGATCTCCTCATTCATACCTTCCAATAGTTGTTTTATCCATGCAATATTCGAACACCTAGTAGCAACAACAACATTTATGCTTCGGTAGTGGACTGAGAAATGCATCCTTATTTCTTACTTATCTAAGTAACCAATCTTTCTCCCAAAAAGAATGCTCCACTAGTAGTGCTTTTTCTATCATCAATATTTCCAACCCAATCTGCATTAGTGTAACTTTCAGTTCAAAATTGCCTTCTTTCTTAAACCATAAACCATAGTTTTCAGTATTCTTCAAGTATCTCAAAATTATTTTCACAATAGTCATCTGTGATTCTTTAGGATTAGTAGAAAATCTTACTACAATTCCAACCACATATGCAATATCTGGTCTACTATGCACAACATACATCAATTTTCCAATCATAGATCTATACAAGGTTTGATTTACCTCGGTTGACTTGTCATCTTTTGTCAATTTGCATCCAGTGACCATAGGTGTACCGACTAGTTTTGAATCTTCCATACCGAATGTCTTCAATACTTCTTTATGTACTTTAATTATGTGATGTATATGCTTTCATTCTGTTGTAATATTTGCAATCCTAGAAAAATTTGATCTCTCCGAATATTAACATTTTAAATTCTTTCTTCATTTCATCATCAAATGGTTTGCATAAGTTATCATGTCCTCCAAATATAATATCATCAACAAAAATTTCAGCAATAAGAATCTTGTCATTAGTTTCACTTTTCAAATACAAATTGTTATTGTCACTTGCTCTAACAAATCCAATACTTATTAGATAGGAATTCCATCTTTCATACCATGCTCTCGGTCCTTGTTTCACTCCATATAGTGCTTTGTGAAACTTACATACCATGTTCCTTTGATTAGGATCAACAAAACCTTTAGGTTGTTCAATGTAGACCTCTTCATCAAGTATCCCATTCAAAAATACAGATTTATCATCCATCTGATAAAATTTAAATCCTTCGTAAGAAGCATAAGAAAGCAATATTCTTACTCCTTCAATTATAGCAATGGGTACAAAAGTCTCTCCATAGTCAATTCCCTCTGCTTGTGCATAAACTTTGCATACTAGTCTTTATTTGTTCCTAGTGACATCTCCATTCTCATTCAATTTGTTTCTAGATATCCATTTGGTTCCAATTACATTCTTGTCTTTCAATCTCAGGACCAATGTCCATGTCTCATTTTTTCTATATTTTCTCAATCTCTTCATTCATTGCCTTGATCCATTTATCATTTTCCAATGCATCTCTAACCGTTTTAGGCTCAAATTCACAAAATAAGAATGTGTTGTTTCTCAACTTACTTCGTGTCATCATTCCTTCTTTCTTATCTCCAATGATCTAATTTTGTGGATGATATCTTCTTACATATCTAGTAAGTATGGGTTCAGTTATTTGTTCTTCAATGTGTTTTGTACTCGATGCATGATCATTATCTTTATCAGTGACAATTTTTTGATTCTCAGTTTGTATAGACTGTTGCTCGGTAGCATTACCCTGTTGCTCTGTAATGCCAAATTGCTGCTCAGGTAGAATGCTAGGTTCCTCAATGTAAAAAAATCTACCATAGTCTTCCAGTTCCTTTTTAATTTCTTCATCATTCTTCTCAGAAAATTCATCAACTCTCACATTTGAAATTTCAATCATTTTATTAGTAGCCTTGTTCAAACATTTATAAGCTTTTCTTTTAGTAGAATATCCTAAAAATATTCCTTCATCACCTTTAGAATCAAATTTCCTATTTCTATCATCCTTCAGAATGTAACATCTACTTCCAAATATTCTAAAATAACTCACATTAGGTGTGTAACCATACCATAACTCATGAGGTGTCTTATTTGATTCTTTCTCTTGTTGAACTCGGTTCAGTGTGTAAACAATAATACTAACAACTTTTCTCCAGTACATTTGTGCAACATATTTTTCAATCATTAGTGTTCTAGCACAATAAAAAATTGATCTATTTTTTCTTTCAACAATACCATTCTGCTGGGGTATTCTCAATGCAGAAACCTATCTCTTAATTCCATGCTCATTACAAAAATTAGTGAACTCATCAGAAATAAATTCACCACCTCTATTTGATCTTAAGCATTTCAATTCTTTACCACTTTCTTTTTCCACTTTTGCCTTATACCACTTAAACTTTTTCAAAGCTTCAGATTTTTCTTTCAAGAACATGACAGTCATCATTCTAGAGAAGTCATCAACAAATAAGATAAAATATCTATCTTCATAATAACTCTGAGTTCTCACAGGACCACACAAGTCAATATACACTAACTCAAAAATAGCATTAGATGAAAAGTGTTTTCTTTTAAAACTAGTTTTTGACATTTTGCCCATTTGACATTGTTTGCACATTACATGGTCATGTTTAGATAAGCTCAGTTAACCTCTAACTCTTCTTTTCTTACTGATCTTAACTATGTTATCAAAATTCACATGACATAACCTCTTATTCCATAACCATACATCTTCATTCTTAGCCAATAAACAAGAAATTTCAGAATTGTCAAGATAGAATAAGTTACCTTTTGATTGTTCACCAGTACTGACCAACTTTCCAGTCTCATCATAGATTTTCACCTTTCTATTCTCAAATGCAACTCGGTGACCTATATTATTCAATTGTGCTACAATCAACAGATTATAATTTAGTCATTTCACCCAATATGTATTCTCACATCTGATCTTATTCTTCAATAATATAGATCCTCTTCCTTTCACTAGACAAGGTGTATCATTTCCCATTTTCACATATCCACCATTATAATTTTCAAGGTATTCAAAATTTTCATCACCACCAGTCATATGATGTGTACAACCATTATCTATAATCTAAGTATCATTATTGATAACTTTAGAAATAAGTGTTGTTTCAACATACCTTTCATCTTCTTCAGAATCTTCTTTTAAAACTAGAAATACCACTTTAATGTCTTCATCAGTGTCGGTGTCAGTGTTATCATCATCATCTTCAATTAGGTAATGTGCCTTCTTGCCTTTGTCTTTGTAGTCTCAGTTATCTCTCCTATCATATTGTCAGTTGCCTCTGTGATCTCTTCTGTCATTCTTTCTCTCATTATATTTCTCATTTGTTTTCTCATCTTCTTTCCTGTCAGGACATCTTGCAACAATATGACCAATCTCTTTTCATTTAAAACAAACTAATGGTAGTTTACCTCTATATCTTCCTTTACCTTTTTTTAATCTTCTAGCCATTAATGTTTCAGGCTCATCAAGTTCATCCTCTTCACTTTCACTATCACTTTCATTTCTTATCTTATGTTTGGCACTTGATTTACCAATTTTTAGAGATGACATAAATGTAGATTCAACAGTAGGAACAATATTGTTATCCTAATTGTTAAGCTCAAATGCAGTCAATCTACCAATTAGACTATCAAGTGAAATATTATTACCAGGAGCTTCTCTCATCTCATGAATTGTAGAAACTCTAATAGCATATACATATAAAAAGGTTCTAAGGATTTTACTTACCACAATGTATTCATCAATAATTCCACCTGCTCCTCGGATAGCATTCACAACCTCCTTGACTCAGTTGCTATACTGAGATATGTTTTCACCTTCTTTTATTTTCATGTCATCAAAATTTCCTCTTAGACTTTAAACTTTATCTCTTAGCACATTCACATCTCATCCATGAAATAGTGCAAGATTTCCCCACATCTGTTTGGTAGTTGTACATGTCTTAACATCTTCAAATTTGACATCTTATAAAGAATAAGAAATCTCAATCATCATAGTATTGTGTTCATGTCTTTCTCTCATCTGATCAACAATAAAAGGTACATCAGGTAAGATAAACTCATTTTGCAAGTAGTATGTTGCAGACTCACCAATCCCTGATAGATACAATTTCATTCTGCTTTTCCATGTCGAGAAGTTATCTTTGTTCAACTTTGGCACCTTTCTCTTATACATCTTGTGATCTTTTACTTAAGTCTTTCAAAATTTTCCTTCAAGCACTCTACACTTTGATACCAATTGTTAGATAAGTGAGAGAGGGGGGGGGTTAATCAGTTAAGTCCAGTTATCTTATAGTCCCAAACACTCCCTAATGTATAAAAAAAATATTTCAAACAACATAATCAACTTGACAAAACTTTAACTGTGCCTTTCTGTTCATCTACCGAATAACAGTAAATTATTTACTTTATATATCGATCAAACTAGTTATAACAGTGTGTAAAGTAAAATAATAATTAAATACATCCATACACATATAAAACTTTGATTTTTAATGTGGAAACCCTGTTAGGGGAAAAACCACCTGGGACCGGTAACCAAAATAATTTCACTCTTCTGAAGTGAGCTCAGTTAAGAGCCAACCCTGTTAAAGGTTACAATAACACACTATGAGGTGTGACCTGGTTAGAGGATTTATCACTAATAGTTCTTTGGGACCAAACATTCACTATGGGGTCAACAAGAAAACAACCAACATTCATTGAATGTCATATTGAAATAAAAAGAATGTTAAGTCCCACTTAGTTAAGAGATTTATTTGTATCAATAGTTAGAATACGATAATAATGATCTAATTCAAATTCAAATGGTTTTGCAAATTTGCAGATCTATGTTAAGCTCAAAATACCTTTGGCCAATAAACTCAATTCAATCTCTTTGTATCCTCCAACTCTATTCTGCTCAGTAATTCCTTTTCTCTAATGCTCGGTGTTGTCTGCAGAATTGCTCAGTTCTATCATCAACCTGTTTGACCAGCTTGTATGAATGCAATATCCTCACAAAAATTTCATTTTATAATGATGAATCTCTTATCTCCTTTTATAGACATCATAAACCGTTTTATTTCCAGCCATAGATTTTGCCTCTTAATCTTCACAGTTGATTTTTACACTTTAACCTTCCTCGATAGTTGTGTCAGTAACACATTTCATTCTCCTTCATCTGATCATCCTTGAATTTTTTTAGTCAGTTGATCATCATAAAAAACTTTATATTTAACCTCAGAATTATCCATAATTGTCCAGCTCATCATTTTTAGTCGGTAGTCACTAGTTTCATTTATTTCTTTCACTTGGTCAATACTGTAATGTTTCAGTGGCTTCTTACTCAATTAACACTATACTCGGTATACACTACACTTTCTCGATGTACACTTTTTCAACTCGGTGTATACTAAGTTCTTCATTTATCGACCACATAAACTTGTTCATTCTTGATCTTCAATCCATAACAAAATCATGTAATACAATCAAATCACTAACATAATGTCATAGAATCATCAATAAGTTACCCAATGAATACCATATCCATATCTTTCTCATACATCTCATCTTCATGTAGATATCTCATTCCTTCATCATTATTCCCTTCTTCAAATGTTTGTAACCATCATGGTAAGCATAGTCAAAACTAGTTGATATCAATGACAATATAATAATTGATTCAATATGTGACACATAAACCTTAGTAGCTCGGTGATCATCAATCACTATATTTTAAAGTCATCAAGCTCTCCTTCAAGATATTCAATCAGTTGTAGTCTATCAAGCACATCATCATAGTCCTTTAACTCTTACCATTAGAGTCCAACCTCAAGGCATATTAGGCCTTGGTAACAACCTCCATACCTTCAATTGAGTCTTCCTCTCTTCAAATGACACTATAACATTGTCCTTCATGCATCAAGGCCTCCTTGCTCTCAATATTCCAAAGACCTGTTTACTGATCACACTAAATAGTGAGTCATTTGCTACTCACATCAATGCCAAATCAAGTCATTAGCCTCAACCATATGGGCCCTTGGACATAATCAAAAGAATATGACCTATTCATCCAGGCAACTTCCGTTCACCAAATAACAAAACACACCATATAGGTTTACAAACAAATGTTGATGACAATTGCACTAATAAGCATGACTATCATCACTAATAAGACAAAAACATGAACCAAGAATATTGTCCTCTAAATGTAAAGTATGTTGATCAACAAATATTCCTTATAAAATTTACTTGACCATTTAATTTAAGGTCATTAAAAATGCTAAACCTTTCCTTACTGTGATTGTTATTATTATAACAATTTTATCTCCATTTCCATAAGTTTTAGTTGTTCCAAACACATAATAATTGTAATGTCCCCTTTCTAGAATAAGATTCAATAATAAATAATAAACATATATCAGTAAAATGAATAAATTATAATACAATTTATTATATTAACTATATTATTAATATAATATTGATATAATATTATATATCAATAAATAAATAATAATGAAATATAATTATAATATGGATAAATAATAATATTAAAATAAATAATAAATGATAATTTAATATAATATAAATAAATAATAATAAATTATAATATAATTTATTATTAATATAATAATATTAAAATAATTTACTATATATAATAAGATATAATATTATATATATATTAACTAATGAATACGATAATATTATAATCTATTACTAAATATAATATTATTCATATAATAAAAATAAAAATAAAATAATAATACTATAATAAAGTATTATTATTAATAGTTATAATTTATATTATTAATAAGTAATATATATATAAATTCCAAAAGGTATGACTTTTGGAAAGTAAAGATATAAGAATGGAATATTTAATATTGTCAGCAAAAGTACAGGCAGTATCAGAAAATACTATTTTATATCTTGAAGGTTATCAAAGTTTGGGGAGGCACGATTAAAAAGGAGAGAAATTAGTTATTCATATCGACCTTTAAACTATTGTTTGAATTCTTCAAATTTAAAGGAAACTTATTAAAAATTAGACACATCGCACGTATCTAAAGATTTAAATATCAATAATCAAGATCAATAAATCTCCTATGAATCAATACATCATTGAATAAAACAAGGCACTCCTTCCTTATAGAAATATGATCAAGCAATGAACATACATTAATACATAGTTAGCAATACAGTAAGGGCATTCATTTTTTTATTCATCGACCATATATATTTGGAGGAAAAATTCATCGAACAATTTTAAATTTCTTTTTTCTTAACCCAGTTGGTATAGCTAAGTTGGAGCATAACTATTCAAGGCTAGGATGCATATTAGAGTCAAGCCATATAAGAAATACAATCAACCTATAACAAACACACAGTTAGCCCTAATATAATTCAGAATTACTGTCAACAGTTAAATAATTAAAACAACATTTGAATATTCAAGTAATGGTAATATTCATAAGAGTGGAAACATGGTACAATTTGCAGTGGGAAATAAATAATTTGAACTAAGATTTGAACATAGTAATAAAGGGCATTTCAAAAGACTGCAGTAGAGAAAGAAAATCCAATAAGTGTTTATCAAATCATATCACAACATATTCTCCATTGTCAAATCAGGGAAGCTATCAAATCATCTTATCCAAGTTATTCCAGATATAGTAATGATATTGGTAAGAACAAGCATCCTCTAAGAAATCAGAGAAACATATCTATTATCTTTATCTATATCTTATAAGTAACAAAGGTGGAATCAAATATCGTAATACATAGGAAAATCAAGAAGTCAAAGTTTTGTTTTGAATTCCCGAGACACTATAGGACTAGGGACATTACAGTGGTATTAGAGCATGATCTTGGCATCTTGTAGGGTTAAAGCAGATATATGGAAATCATTCACAAAGCAGAGAGATGAAAGATAAATCAGTCATGAAGCATTTGTGCAATTAGATTTGAGGAACATAAATGAGATTTATATGCAATTATATAATCAGGCTTATACAGTGTTTAGTACGGATGTGAAAGAGAATTAAAGACAAATTTTTAGTAGATCCTAATGGTCACAACGAAGCATTTAACATCAAAACATAGTTACATTGAACCATCAAGCAATCTTCTCAAGAAACATTGGCCCTTGTACAAAGTACAAACATAATCCAACAATCCAATGAAAAGATCAAACTTCCAAGGGAAACATAAGAAGGTAGCAACACTAAATCCCCCCACCAAGTATGCCAACCCCTAGGTGGGGCCAAGAGGCTGAATGAATGGTGTTCATTCCATGCTCTTGGGCTTGATTGGAAAGGAGAAATAGGGGATAAATATGAATACATCCTAAACGGATGTCCATAGAGACTTGGGAAGGAGATAAAGTCTCCACTAGGGATTATAGAGATGGATATATCCTAAAGGGATATCAATAGAGGCCTGGAAAGGGATAAAATCTCTACTAGGAATTATAAAAATAGATAGTCCTCAAGGGATATCCATAGAGTCCTAGGATGGGATAAAGTCTCTCCTCAATATTATAAAGATGGATAATCTTAAAGAGATATCCATAGAGACTTGAGAAGAGATAAAGTCTCTCCTAAGGATTATAGAGATGGATAAATCCTAAAGGGATATCCATAGAGACTTGGAAAGGGATAAAATATCTACCAGGAATTATAAAAATGGATAGTCCTAAAGGGATATCCATAGAGTCCTAGGATGGGATAAGCCATCTCCTAAGAATTATAAAGATGGATAATCTTAAAGAGATATCCATAGAGGCCTTGGACAAGATAAAGTCTCTCCTAAGGATTATATAGATGGGGACATCCTAAAGGGATATCCACAGAGACCTAGGAAGGGATAAAATTTTTGCTAGGAATTATGGAGATGGATACTTCCTAAAAGGTATCCGTAGAGGCCTGGGAAGAGATAAAGTCTCTCCCAAGGACTATAAGGATGGTCACATCCAAAAGTGCATCTTAATGATTAGGATTACTCATCAAGACTCACCACGCAACAAGAAGGGAAGAAAGTACTACACTACATCAAGATAAGTTCCAAAATTGAATTATTTATTATGAGCAAGGCTTTTGAGCATACCTGTATCTGTTTTGAAAGACTTAAATCAATCAAACATTAAAATTTTAATCTAACATGAAATCAATCCAAAACAAGGAAACTCTAAGCTAAGCCACCTCAGATTGAGCTAAAACAGGTGCACCCAAGCACTGTTTGATTTGCTCATATAAAAGGAATGTGGGTATGCTCTTAAAGGACCTGGAGCATCTTCCTAATGCAGATTTGGAAGATTTACATTTCATGAAAACCCCATATATGGCACAATATTGGGTAGAACACCCAAAATTGCCCCTAAGGCTTCAAGAACTCAAGATTATGCAACTAATATGATTAAGTAGATTTTTAAGCCCAAAATAGATGTGATATGATGCATAAACAAGAATCAAACTAAGTTAATCCATTAGTTCTATATTAAGATGACCTAAAAGTGCTTGAAAATAAGCTAAATTAGAATGATTATGCTAAATCTAGAGCTAAATTAACATGATAACAATGCTTGAAATAAAAGGTGAATGGGTATTTTGCTCTTGGAAATGAGGAGCATTTATAGGATTTGGGAAGGAAGAATGAGTGGCCAAGATCAAAATCTTTAAGAGAGGCCAAGATTCATTCAAAGGGGAGCACATGGATTGTGCTAGTTCAGGGCCACCTCCTTGTGACAAGTGTCACAAGGGCATTGGGTTGAAAGATGGGAGGAATGTGCACAATTTAGGAAATGTGCCTAAGGTCAAAGGGTGTAAGAAAGGGGTGAGGGGCTTCTTAAATGCATCATAAATGCATGTAAGAGGGATAAGGAGGTTTTAAATGCATTTAATGCATGTAAGAGAAGTTTTTAGAAGTTTGTTGACTTTGGGTTAAGCTTAGGAGTTGGCTAACCTTGGTTAGGGAATGTGACAAGGTTAGAGAGGGGATTAGGATTAGGGGGACAAGGATAAGACTTTCTAGAAGAGTCTAGAACTTCCTTAGGATAAACATAGATTTTAAGAAATAGATAAAGATTTATTTATTTCCATGGTTTAGGTTTTGAGAATATTTATTAAAATGAATTTAATAAACATGAGGATTAAATATTTAATCTTAATTAAATATTTTGAGTTGGGATTAGGGTTAGGAAATGATGGGATTAGTCTTTAATCGAAATTAAAGAAGGATTAAAAAATTTTAGAAGAGGTTAGTGGTCTTAAGGAAATTGGCCAAGTTTTGGCCAAAAATAAATAAATTATTTATTTTAGAATTTTTGGTCAATTTATTAATTAAATAATTAATAAATAGGGGAATAATGTTTAAATAAGATTTAAACATTTTTGGGAGGGATTTCTTAATTAAATATTTTTAATTAAGATAAAGGGATTTAATGGCATAAAAAATAAATAAATAAATTAAATAAATAAATAATTAATAAATGATGATGTCATCAGGGATTTTTTAGAAAATAAAAATATTTTATTTTCTAAAGAATTTTTAAGTGTCTACATTTTGCCCCTCTTTAATGCGATGCCGCAAGTGGCATGGCGTCAAAGACAAGAAAATAAGATGCCTAAGGCTAGAATTTAGAGGAATAAGGGGTTGTGCCCCCTCGAGAAAATAATGCAAGGAGTAAACGTTGTGGAATTTTCTCGAAAGGAAACAGAGAAGGAAGGACATAGGAAGAAGGGGAGATAAATAACCAAGCTTCCAAGAGCAAAGATGAGTGAATGCAAGAGGAGATGGAATGCAAAATGCAAGATGCAGCTACATGAGAGATGCAAGATGAAAGATTAATCTAGATGATGCAAGATGCAGGGGATTGGGGGAAGCTCCAAGTGCAAATGTGGAGAGCACAACCTAGTTTGATATAGCAATGCTAGAGACCTACCAAGGATACTGGCATCATGAGGCCTTGTCACCAGCGTTGCATAGGACTGACGCTAAAAAGACATGCAGGGTTGCCCCAACATCACGCATGAACCCAAGAGGAAGCATGGTGGAAACGATGTGGGAGAAACCACAAACAAACAATATTTTCCAAGTGCACCATGTAACCCAGAAGATCACATGTGAACCGTGCAAGGGTCACATCTGACTGACTCACAGGTAGAATCAAAAGATCAAAAGACCTTGCCCCAGATTGTCCTCATTCGTAGCGCACCATGATATAAAGGATTGTGGTGACTTTGAGTAGAGAACAACGAGAAGCTGTAAAAGATTAACAAGATCCAAAGGACAAAATCCAAGACCAAAATGAGAACTCCAAAAAGACATCCTCAGCCAAGGAGAGAGATGTGATGTGACGGAGTGATTGATGGTGGGAAGATGGGTCTGAACGTGTGGAAGGATACATCGACACGGACCGGGTGTGCTTGGCAGAAGATTAGGTCTGATAGGAGGAAGGATACATCCTCAAGGACCCGCTGATTGATGAGAGAATGAGTGTTGTTGGTCGCTAGGCAAATGATGAAGTCAAAGAATAATCACTGGGATCAAGAATAGTCGACAAGTGATGTTGCTGAAGGACAAGGCTAGATAGGACAAGAGTTCTGATCAAATGCTGCTGCAGGACTGACAAGGTTATGTACAACAAAAAGGGGTGATATGGACAACGGACAAAAAAAGATGATACAAGGGATATGTACAGGAGCCCAGGATTGGGGAAACAACTGGCGCTATGGTACAAGACTCAGGATAGGATGTACAAAGAACCTGGAGATGAAGCTAAAAACTCCAAAGATATGCAAGATGATGCCCTAGTTGGGCTGGAAAGCCAAGACAGATTGATGGATGGATGTGTCCTAAAATGACATATATTTGGGAAGGACATATCCCAACGATGATGATTGGATTGAGATCAAGGCTTGCTACAAGACTAAGGATGTGATTTGGATTGGTTGGCTTGATCTTGGATGTTGGATAGCTAGAGGATGTGGATAAGATTGGAAGATGGCTTGCAATGTTTGGAGATGGATAAATGGCATTGGATTGCATGAGGTTAGCCTATAGCTAGATACCAATGACAAGGGAAGATACCAAGTGATGGTGATGTGGAGGAAATGCTTAGGATGAGGATGATGGAACTGCTATGGAGGAAGATTTGGATTTGGATGGAAGAATGCTTAGGAGACTGCTAGGAATGTTTGGATAGGGATGAATGGCATTGGATTGTAATGAGGGTAGCCTATAGCTAGATACCAATGACAAGGGAAGAAACCAAGTGATGGAAAGATGGAGGAAATGCTTAGGATGAGGATGATGGAACTGCTAGGAGATTTGGATGGAGGAAGATTTGGATTTGGATGGAAGAATGCTTGAGGATTGGATAGAGGAAAATTTGGGGAGATTGGATGGCAGATTTTCTTGAGGATTTGGGAGATGGAATGCTGGAGGAACCGCTGAGGGATTTGGATAGAGGAATGCTTAGGATTTGGGTAGATGGAAAGATGGATGAAAGATAGTCTCCAAGGAATATGTTACCAAGGAAAAAGATGCCCCCTGCTTAGGATAATTCATTCATTCAGAGGCAGTAGGATGGTGTACGATTGGACAGAGGATATGCCGACAAGAGGATGAGGAAGGTAGATGGAAGCTAGGACAAATGGATTGGATAGAGGATATGTAGCTGAAAGGTGTGATGGATGCCAAGAAGGTGCCCAAAAGCATGTATACCTGGTAGTCTTTGTGTTGTCATCAAGATCCAAAGGAGGATGAAGGAGGTGAGAGACAAATGGGATGGAGGAGATGTTGGATAAGAGGTGATAGAAGGGAATGGCCCCCAACTACAGAAAGGAATTGGGGGGAGGCCTACGCATGATGCCTATTTGCCAGGTTTTCAACATGGTACTTGTCCAAGGTGCTTGAATTGCCAAGTTTTCACCATTGGACGAATGTTTTTCTCTTTTTCTTTTCTTTTTTGATACTTTTCTCATAATTTTTTCCAATTTTTTATGGATTTTTCTGATTTTTCGCTGACTTTGTGCTGATCTTTCACTAATATGCTGATTGATTTCTAACTTGTTGATTCTCTGATTTGGTACTACCTTTTGATTTGATGTTGACCTTCTGTTTGATGTTTCACTGATATTCTGATGTTGTTGCTGACTTTTTTCATTGATCTTCTGATTTGCTTGGATGTTGGTACAGCTTCGCTAGGATGGATAATTTTATGCAAAAGCACAGATTGGATGGGGTAGATGGGATATATGGTGGTAGAAATTGTTTGGATGGAAAGATGGAAAGTGATCATGATAGGGGGATGTTGTTAGGATCAACATTGGGATATGTTGCGAAGAAGGTGGCTGAAGTTGATGGGACATGGAAGATAGAGGTGGATGTGATGGAGGATTTACACTAGGAGATTTTGAATCTTTGGGACCCAAAATAGATTTAGGAGATGGAGGAGAAGACTGAGTAGCTGGGGGATTAGAAACTTTGGATGCCATTGTAGATGTTTCTTTTAGATGCATTACGTCTTTTTTCTTTGGGATCCACATCATTTTTGCTTTAGCGTTGGTGGGCCTTTGTGGCTATTGGTATGCATTGGATTTTGCATTTTCTTTGCTGGGCCTTTGTGGCCATGTAGTAGATTTTTCTTGGGCCTTTGTGGCCTTTGTGGATTTTTCATTTCTAAGAGCATTTTATCCAAACAAGGATATTTTTTACTTGGGGAATATGATAAACATTTAGTTTCTGGCTCCCTGATGGAAGATATGAAACTGATTTCTTCTGCTTCAAGTGGACTGCCTTTGACAAATGTAAGTGATCCAAGAGGATAGAATGATGGCAGTGGGATAGTTTGGTTTGGAAGATCCTCAAGAGGAGAGGATAGATGGTGGGATTTTGACTGGGATTGGGGGATAGTAATGAATCTTCAGATGGAGAAACTAGGATGATAGGATCTTGGATTGGAGGAATTGGGATTGTAGGATTTTGGATTGGGGGTGATGGAAGCAATAGAACATGTGATGGGGGAAGTGAAGGGATTGGTCTTGATTTTATTCTGCAAGTATTTCAACATGCTTTTGGACAAGATCTTGACATGGTAGGTTTTGTGTGGATAAAGTGACAGGGGATGTATGGATGGACTCTTCAGAGGGGCTGGATGGAAGGATGGGAGATTCTGTAGCTGTGATGTCTGGAAGAAGGAAGAACTCTTCATATGGTATGGATGGAAGGATGGGAGATTCTGTAGCTGTGATGTCTGGAAGAAGGAAGAACTCTTCAGATGGTATGGATGAAAGGATGGAAGGTTCTGTAGTTGTGATGGTAGGAAGAAGGGTGAACTCATGAGGCTCATTAGATATGCTTTGGATAATACTAGGAGGAGGTGATGTTGGTGGGGATTGGATGGAGACTTCAGATGGAAGGGACTCAATGATGCTAGGAGACAGAAGGAGATCAATGAGTGGGATGTATGGAAGATAGATAATAGATGGGAGTGATGGATGGACCTCATCAATGATGGCTTCACATGAAGGATTGAAATGGCTTGGCTCTTCATTTTTAGGAGTGGGATTTGTTATTGGCTTCCTTGTGAAACTCCTTGGAGAATTTCGGATTGGAGGAGGTGAAGGATTAAAATGTGTAGAATATGGGGGGCTTGGATGGTCCTCACATGAAGGTGGGGTGGAAGATTTTGAACTTTCTTGAGGGGATGATGGTGCTGAAGAGGTAAAGGTGATGGATCGAGGTATGTATGGGATATGAAGTGGTTTGAAGGATGCACTCTGCTTATGGGAGGGGATTTTTGGAAATGTGGTTTGGAATAGAAGATGGTGGATTGAGAATAGGATGGAGGATTGGGGAAAAGGATTGGAAGACTTGGTTTTTGGTTTTGAGAATGATTTGGAGGATGAGTGGATGGATTCTTTAGATAGGGGAAGTAGGGTGAAGTGTTTCTAAGGGATGATGGTGATTGGGATATGACCATAGAGGAAGGTGGCGGTATGAAGGATGCATATGGAGGATGTGTAGGTTTAAGATAGGGATAAATTATGGATGGATAAGATAATGGATTTTCCTTGCCGAGGACATGAAAGGGAGTGCTAGTGGATAAGCGTGAAGGCATGATAGGATATTTTGGAGGAATGATTGGATGCTAAAAGACATTTGGGGCAAGCTTGCTAGGATTTTCAAAGTATGCATCATGATCCACAAGGCCTTCATCATCTTTGTGATAGGATGGATTAAGGGGAGAGACATAATAACCAAACTCATCATAATAGTTTTGAGACATGCTGGCTTGTGATGAGTTGGATAGGAATGAAGGATGAAGATGGATTGGAAGACTAAGACTCAGATTGGGATGACTGACAGAATCAGACTTAGGTTTGGATTTGGCTCAAGTTTGGAAGAAAGCTAACTTTAGAGGAAGACAAACAAGGGATGGAGGATGACCGAGATGACTTTGCTAACCTAGGATAGGAGGAAAGGATGACAAGACTGGATTGAATATGACTGGAAGACCATGATTTGAGATTCTGAAAGCTTTGGACATTTTCTACATTTTGGGAGGATTTGGACTGACATGGCTGTTCTAAGTATCGTGAACCAAGTTGTAGATCAGTTTGATGTTTTCCAATGGCAAAGGATAGATTTCAACAAAGATTTTTGGAAAAGCAATCTCCACAAGGGACAAAGCAACCTTGTGGGATACAAACAAGATAATTGACTCTAATTTTGAAAAAGCTTTGAAAAGTGTACGTTTCAACAATGTTTTCACAAAGTATTTGACTGTCAAGCACTTCAAGCAGATCTACCTAAGGAAGGTGAGTATCAAAATCGTTTGTCCACGGCTTGGTACCCCCTAGAAGGGAATACAAATGGTGAGTAATCTTGAGGTGACCCAGTAAACCCCTTGGAATCGGTCCTTGCACAAGGATTTTGATACTTTCAGATGTAGATAGGGTAGCCTCTATTTTATCAAGTTTTTAATAGTTTCATGGAGTCTCCATACCCGGTTATGCTGATCGCCTGTGACTCACTTAAGAGCCTAGCCAACAATGCTAGGGGAGGAATATTTACCATCCCCAGACATTTGCATTTGGCACAAAACGCCTGTGGATTAGGAGATATAAGTGAGTACTTTTAGCCTTCACTTTATTTATATACCGGCCAGGGGGGATACCGGTTTGAGGTCGTTCTTCGAGGAGAAGCACTTTTCTCCCCGAACAGGCCTCGCTAAAAGTAAAAACAAGTGAGCTTGTCCAAGTTCAAATGTTCTACGTTGCTTACTTTAACAAGGATTTGCAAAAAGATAAAGCTCCTAGATGCACATCAAGCAAGTTGTTCTTTTCCCAAATTGAATTAAGTGTGCTTTGAACTTTGAAATTGAAGAGACAAGTGTTTAAGGTTTGTTTTGTTCTTTCTCCAAAAAGTAAATGATTTGAGCGATTGCAAGTTCTTTCTTTGATCATTCAAGATTGAGATTGGCGTGTTGATTTAGAACTTTGAAAAGAGCTTTGTTTTATCCTTAGATCATTCAAGATTGAGTTTGTTTGAACTGAAATTCAAAGAAGAAGGAATAGGGATGCTTTTCTTTCCAATTTAGATCATTCAAGATTGTGTTTGATTTTCAAAATGATAATGACGCTTTAGGACTTAAGTTCTTTCCCTTAGTTTCATTCAAGATTTGTTGGCTCCATTTTAGACTTCAAAACAAAGTTTCCTAGATTTAGTTTGATGTGTGAAATTTGAGAAAGAAGGCATTCAAGATTTTTGCAAAATAAAGTTAGTTTTCAATAAAAACAAAGTTTTTAGGATTGATTTTAGGAACTTTTGCATGCATTTTTAGGATTGATTTTGAATATTTTTAGAAATGAGATCCAAATTTGAGGTTCTCTTTTTTTTTTAAGTACCCAAAACTTGAAATATTCCTAATTTTTGCACGAATGCATCTAAAACCTTGATGTTGCAAGGATGCAAATGTTTTGATTGATTTTTCTTGTTTGTTAGAACAAATTTTGCAAATTTTATTCCTTAATGCATTCAAGAATGATTTGGGGGTTCATTTTAAGCACTAAAACAAGGTGTGTATGATTTTTCTTCCTTATGGATTTTTTTGAGAAAAAATGGCCAAGATCCCGCAAGAAGAAGAAGAAGAAGAATTAGATGGAATAGAAGAAGAATAAAGACAAGAAGAAGAAGAAGAATTCAAAGTGCTACGTCCACCTATAAGCTTGAAAAATCTGAAAACACTCCAAAATCCATCAGAATGTTTGCAAAGAACCCGTGAAGTGGGTCCCACCAGGCGTGCCAGAATGTGAGCAAGGCTTTTGAGAATACCTGTATCTATTTTGAAAGGCTCAAATAAATCAAACATTAAGATTTTAATCTAACATGAAATCAATCCAAAACAAGAAAACTCTAAGCTAAGCCACCTTAGATTGAGCTAAAACAGGTGCAACCAAGGATTGTTTGATTTGCTCATATAAAAGGAATGTGGGTAT
>BSBK01013867.1:0-55325 GCA_027943335.1 Chamaecyparis obtusa | reverse complement strand
TTACATAATATATATATACATATATATATATATATGTATTATATATATATATATATATATATGTATATATATATACATATATATATATATATACATATATATATATATATACATATATATATATATATATATATATATATATATATATATATATATATATATATATATATATATATATATATATATATATATATATATATATATATATATATATATATATATATATATGATGTTAATTAATGCATTATAGCACATTAATTAATTAATAATTATATTAATTAATTAATATATTATAATTATTATTTAATTGCATATATATAATTTAGTTATAAACCTTGTATAAATATCATTAAATAATGTTTCTTTTAATTTAATCAATTAGTTAAAAAGGTGCATCGATTAATTTGTATATTGAAATCGTTAATCAAATTAATTTATACTTTTATTGAAATGAATATAGGTGTAGTTGTTATCAAATTTTATAATCAATATTTTCCTAAATTGACAATCCAATGTTAATAACCAAATTGGCCTTGTTATTTACTAATGTGGAAAATGGTTAACCTATTTTTAGAATAACGTTAACCATAAACATTCAATTCCTGTTAGATAACCTTTAAGCTTTTTAGATCGATAATCGACAATATCGATCGAGAAGATGATCAACGATCTTCTTTGATTATATTGATATCATCTAGCATCCTATGTAAACAACATTGTTGAGGTTGATCACCTGAATCTTTTGTGACCTCGTCGTTGAATCCTCTTTCCGCATCTCAAACGTGGAACTTATTAGCTTGGGGAAAAGGGAGTCATGAAAAGGTAGTGGGAAGTGGGTCCCACTCCCTTTCCATGACATAAAGATGTACTTCAACCAAAATTTGAATTTAAAACAAAGCATGGCCAAAAAGACCCGCGTGGGTTTTTTTGAAGACAAAAAGGTAAAGACATAAAGAAGGAGTTATATGATGTGTCAGCACTAGTACACAAGCCTGACCAATCATAAGGTTTGTAGTATAAACTATGTCTATTCATCCCTCCACATGTGCCTAGATTTGGGGAAGCTATTAAAGAAGGTAAGGGGTAAAATTATTCAATGTTATTTTATTTGTTTTATAAAATGAGGTGGCTAGATTTAATATTTTTAAATGACTGTGGTAAAGAATTTGTATGGGAATTATTTCCCCATACAAATTCTAGAGAGTTGATAAGCCTTATTTTCCTTTGTATATGAACTCTCTCCTTTGAAAGATATTCTCCTTGTTTTATTTTCTTTGCAACTATGGGATATTAATCAACTTAATTCATTTGTTCCCTTAATGTTTTATGAAGTCCATAGAATTGAAATGATAGACCAATACTCAATTTCTATTATAGTATGAATGTTAATTTAATGAGATAACAACAAAATAACTACTTGCTCTTTTCTTCATAGATCTTTCATTACAAGTAATAGGACTAAAAGTAAGATATGAAACACATTTAGAGATAGTTTTTCAATGATCATTACGTTTAGCTCATCATACAAGATACTATGATATTCTTATATCAATCTAAATAAGGAATTCAAAATGAAATTGCTACAATATCTAACCTGTCATTATGGATAATTCCTTTACAAAGAGAGAGTATTGTTCAATTATTGTTAGAGAGAGAGAGAGAGATTGTTTTTTTTAACATGTTTGCAAGAATTCATCTTAATCATTAATAATTCCATCTCAACTCATTTTCAAATACATCAATAAATCTACAACATCCTAGTTTTCATCAAAGCATTGCAATCTTCAAAAGGAAACTAGATTTGCTTTACTTGAGTATCATAATCAAATACATTTGCACTCTCAAATTTACAATGAAAGATAATTTCAAACAACATGTTTACTCTCTCCTTTCCTTACAATATACATTTTACAAAGTGCTCCAATAGAGAGAATGAAAACACCAATCCTAATCCATAAAATATGCTCCTAATTCAAGGAGTGGTTTCTTCATACAAACACATCAAGGAATTGAACTCCATCAAGCTTCATTCACTTGAATCATGACTTCGATACCTGCAATGAAAATAGGATAGGAACCATGGGATGCTCACCTCCCATCCTAGGCCTCTCATGAGGCCACCCTCGAGCTTGGGGAAACCACATTAAATGGGATACATACACTCATACACAAACACAAACAAGAAAACATACAATTGCAAAACTCAAATTCCCTCAAGGGTGAAACTAAGGAATTCCAAGAATATCCTTTGTGGGGTGTGGGTGGACAACCCATGGAGACAACCATTGCATAACAAAAACAAGGCCACACATGGACCCATATATCACAATTTCATAACAAGGCTCACATGGCCAATCTTCCCTCCTTATACCCCCAATGCCCCACGGGCTAAATGCAAGGTTTCTTGGGGAAAATCACTCACCCAAGTTCATCTTTCCCCACACATGGAGGAGACTCTACACATGGAGTTTCCTCCATTCCCACACCCCCTCATGATTTCTGTTCCCTCCCAAGGGTGAGTGAATCCAAGAGTAAACAACCCAAATCCAATTTACATGAAAAAAACACATTACATTCTTGCTCTCACCATGACCAACCATGGGGAGCTAAAACACAACAAAATAAGCAAAAAAAAAGCTCCTCCATGACCAACCATGGACAGCCAAAGAAAGCACATCTCATACATCTACTACAACATGAGTGAGAGCATATCCAACCTCAGGTCCAAATGCAAGATGTAGGAGTGTTGAGCCCTTATCCAAATCTCCAAGCTTTTTCCTCCTCTAAATTTTTGGAACTCTCTAAAGATAGAGAATGGGTGAACAACCCCATCCTTCCCCAAAATTCCTCTAAAAAGGGCCTCTAAACCCACCCCCACAACCTCATAAAGATGGTCCTACCAAGTACTCTGGGTCCATGATGCAAGTTGCAATTTTGTTCAAGATTGAACATGCAATTTTGGAGAGGTCCAAAAAGTCAATTTTGGGCTTCTCACATCATGAAAATACCCCTAACCCATGGGTACATGGAATGGGTTAGCTAATAAAGCATAAAACCACCCCCTAAGGCCACCTTAAACCCTCTAAAACTCATGTCTAAGAATATGAACAAGAATGGGGAATGGGAACTACATTATGGGTTCCTATGGAAAAAAGGTGTGCTTAGGATTTCCCCTAGAACTCCTAGAATGTGCTCTCACACAACCACACGACATACCTTGATAACATTTAACACTAGTGTCAAGCGACACTTCATGAAATAACATTTCACGCAAGGTATGTCCAATTGTCACAACACATAACATTAATACACACATACATTCCAGATTACTGTTACAAATAAAAATACTTAACAACAAGGCCTCAGGTCTCTTTTTAGACGGGGGCTTGGTTTAACTAGTTGCCCTACATTCAATGTGATCTCCCCGAATGTGTTTCCATGGTCCTTCCACCTGCAATACCTCAATGTAGCATCAATAATTCAAGGAAGAAAACCAATACAATAATCATATATGATATAACAATCTTAAATTTAATCATTCAATTGCATATATAATTCATAATTTAATCTGCATAATTCAATTTGAAAATTCAATAACGTAATTCAAATGAAATCAAGATCATCCATAATCTAGTCATTAGGTTCACATAACATCATATAATAATATAATCTAACATGATCAAATCCAAATCCACTCATCATGGATTCCATATATAGAGTCAACAAAATAAATAGTCTAATGAGTCCATCATAATATAACAGTAGTCGACTGAGTCCAAGTATCTCCAAAAAAAACATAATAAAAAAGAAAGGCTAAATCTATAAATCAGGATCACTATGTGGGCCAAAGGTGGGCCTCACAGATTTCTTCTAATTGCATCAACTGAGCATACCTGACCTGCAAGGGATCTCCTTCATCAAATAAGGCATACTGAGTATCTAGGTCCAAAGTTGGTAATTCAGTTGAAATGGACAACTTATCCTCTCTACCATACACTAGCACATAAGGAGAATTACCAATAATTTTCTTTGGGGTAATTCTATCTAACCACAATGTAGACCTCAACTTAGTATGCCAATCTCTCTAATTATCTTGCAGAGTCTTCTTGATTATCCTAATCAAGTTCTTATTGGTGGATTCTGCTAAGCCATTGCCCTGAGGGTAGTAATTGGAGCTGGTATTCAGATAGATGCCATTCTTGACTACCCACTTTGAGACTTTGAGGCTTATGAATGCTAAGGCATTATCTGAAATTATGGAGTCAAGAGTGCCAAACCTATGAGTTAAGTCATCATAAAAGCTTAGGATAGAACTCTCATTGGCCTCTTTTCATGCAATTTCCTCTATCCATCTAGTGAAGTAATCTGTTGTAGTAATTATCCATTTATGTCCTGCACTAGATGGAGGATTGATCATGCCAATGAAATCTATACCCCACTTCATGAAGGGCTGATCTATTCTGATTGGTTGTAGAGGCAAGGCTGCAAGCCTTTCTTTTCCTACAAACATAGCACACTTAATGCATCTTCTGACATAATCATGACTATCCTTAAAGATAGATGGCCAATAGTATCCAACCCTCATGATTTTAAAAGTAGTAGTCCTAGGAGAGAAGTGACCTCCAAAAGGTCCATCATGAAACTCAAATAGGATGTCTGCTACCTTTTTTGAATCTATGCTTCTTAAAAGGACACCATTGTGATCCCTTCTGAAAATAACTTCATCTATCATCACAAAAGGAATAGATTGTAACCAGTAATACCTTCTTTTTTCTGAGTCCAAACCTATAGGACACTACCCTGTCTTGAAATAATTGATCATATTAGGCAACCAGCTTGTTGTGTTGTCTTGTTCTTCTATAGAGTGCACCACAAAAGATGCATCCAATTGCTTTGATTTCTTTGAACTCTCATCTGATGCCAAATGCTCACAAAGGCCTCTTCCTCTAACCAGCATAGTAGTCTGAATATCAATGTCATATTCCATCACCTTGGTGATCCAACCGACTCTTTTCTCATTTAGGTCCTTAGAAAGAAAAAACTCTTTGACACTTGGATGAGTAACTTTTAAATGTACCTTGCTATGGGTCAAAAAATATCTAAACATTTTAAGGCTCTTCACCAAAACAAGTACATGTTTCTCTACAAAAGAGTATCTATGTTCATACTCCTCTAAACCTTTGCTAAAGAAAGCAATAGGCTGCTCTAATCCATCTAAATTTTCTTGAGTCAACAATGTATATATGGCATCATGACCTCCATAAGCATAAAGGATGAAATCCTTATTGAAATTTGGGTTTAAGAGGGCAGGAGCTTCTGTTAGGGCCTCTTTGATAGCCTAGAAATTGACTTTCCCTTCTTTAGTCCAACTGAAAGATGAACTCTTCTTTAACATAGTTGTCAAAGGCTTGAGTAAATCTACAATGTTAGGCAAGAACCTCCTAACAAAATTAATCTTTCCTATGAAAGACTGAAGACTTTTCTTGTGATGTGTTAGGGGTAGCTCTAGGATAGCTGCAATTCACTTAGGATCCACTGTAATTCCTTCTTTGGATACTACATATCCCAATAGCTTTCCTTCATGAACTGTAAACACACATTTCTTGAGATTAAGGGATATCCCAAACTCTCTACACCTTTCAAAAATCTTCCTTAGATCTTTGATATGATCTACTACATGTTTAGGATAGACATTTATGTCATCCAGATAGACCAGCACAAACTTGTACATTAGGCTCTTAAAGGCCATATCCATTGCCTTTTGAAAAGTAGCACCTACATTTGACAAACCAAAAGGGCATCTTTTGATAACCCATGGTTCCCCACTTGGTTGTAAATGTAGTCTTTTATTGATCCTCTTCATTAACCAAGATCTGATTGTATCCTGAATAACCATCCAATAATGAAAATCTCTCAGATCGAGAGACACATTGTAGGATTTGTTCCATGGAGAGTAGTGGATGGCAGTCTTTTAGAGAGGCCCTATTAAGATCCCTGAAGTCAACACTAACCTCAACTCCCCATTTTTCTTCCTGATAGGAACCAAGTTGGAAACCAAACTAGTATGCTTAATGGGGTACATGATACCACTTTCTATCAATTTGAGTACTTCCTTATGCATTATTGGCTCAAGCTTGGGATTAACAGGCCTTTTCTTTTGCCTCACTGGTTTGGCATTTGATTCTAACTCAATGGTGTGTTGGGCAAGGGAAGGATCAAAACCTTTGAGGTCTTCATATTGCCATGAAAAAACATTATTGAATTCTTTGAATAATTGAGTGTAAGCTTTCTTTTCCAATTCAATGTTTATCTTTCCAAATTGTAGACTCTTACCTAGTTCCAACTGTAGTTCAACACAATGCTCTTGTTGGACTACCGGGTCAGCTTTGTTTTTCTTAAATTCATCATCCTTCTTGAAGATAGTCTCTAAGGTAACAAGACCTCTAGGCATCTTATTGGACTTTAGTTGTATCACTTGATCACCATAGTTTTGTGATAGCCTATCTTGATTGTACTCTGAAAAAACATCTTCTTCAAACAAGAACTGTAGAATTTGTTCATCATTGTCAAACATTTTCCAATTAACATCATTGTCAGGAATAGATGGTCTGACAATCACTTTGATATGTTGTTGATCCATTCCTTTTGAAATTCTATTTGGAATATCATACTAAGATCCAACAATAGCTAACCTATCTGCATTTTGGTTTAATTTCCTAGGGATAACAACAATATTGAAAGCACAAAAATCTTCAATTGCATCCCAAACTCTATGCTTGTATGCTTTCATGGTGTCATTTTTTGTTGCACTTATCCCTCTTACTTGGACAAAAACTAATTCACTGTCACCATAAACTTTTAAGGCCTTAAGCACTCTTTTTCTAGCCCATTCTAGTCCATTGACTAGACTTTCATACTCTACAGTATTGCTAGTGTAGGAGAAACTGAATCTAAAGGTAGTATAATACCTTTCTCCTTTTGGGGACACTAGCATAACACCACCACTAGAACCATGTCTACTTCTAGCTCCATAAAAAAATAGTTCCCAAACCTGATTGCTCCGATCCTCTGAATTAGCATCCTCTTTGAGAAGGCTTGGCTCTATGGATCCACTTTCTTGTATTAAATAAATTCCCAAACCAAAATCCCAAAATTTTTTTTCTTGGGCCTCTAAAGCTCTTTCATCTAGAAGAATATCAGGAATACTCTCTATCTTTGTGCTTGCTTCACTAATAGTTTGGAAGTCACTGTCATCAAATATGGGGCAGTTTACATTGATGGCATTGGATACATATGGTTCTATGTGGTGTGCTGCTAATGGTTCTAATTTAATGGTGACCTTGGTCCCATACCTTGTATGAAATAACATGTGAGACTAGTCAGAAGATAGATAACCTCCTATCTTGGCTATAAACTCCTTTGAAAGACATAGCAAATAATGCAGGGAGATCTATAATATATATATCAAGGAGGATTGAAAAATTAGGACTAGCATGCAGGATTAAACTAGTATCCTTTTCCACACCTATAGTATTGACTGAGGATCCATCAAGTTGGGTAACCTTCTTTTTGAAGGGCTCATATTTCAGTCATAATTGGTCAGCTACTTTCTTAGGCATCATAGTGCTAGTAGCTCCACTATCTACCATACAATTATGTACTAAAGATTTTCCAATAATTAAAGATACATAAAAGGGAGGTGGTTTTGAATTCCTACCTTGAATGGAATTTCCTTTAGATTTGATACTTGGAGCCTCCTTCTCTTGATCAGTGTTAACCAACATTGGCTTTGTGGCTTCTTTTGCGGGTTGAGGAGTTACTACTTCTATCATGGCCTTCTTCAAAATTTCAGGTTGTCCTGGAAGAGCCAAGGAGTCCCACATGGACATGGTGACATTCACCTTCTTCATGTTGTCTACAATATTAAATGGTGTCACAGTGTGTACTCTTTGTTGTGTCTTTGGCATGATGGGCTCCACTTCTTTAAAATGTTGGCCTTCCTTGCTTGGTATGACAGGAGCCTCCTTAGGTGTGATGGGAGTAGCTTGCTGCAGTGGCTTTGCAGATGTGGTGGCTTTGGCATCAGAATCTTCTCTCTCCATGTCTTGGGCTCTTCTTTTTGCTCTTGTATAGGAAATGAAAGAAGCTTCATCATTGACTCCATTGAAGTCTAGTTTCTCCCAATTGAAAATATTAGTTTCACTCTCTTGTGATTCTTGTTGAGGCATTGACCCACTGGATGAAGCCTCTGATTGAGCTTGTGAGGAATTTTGAACCATTAGAGCTTGGTTCATCCATCCATTTGAACATGTAGCCTGATTGTGAGGCTGATTACAAGGAAAACACCATTCATTCTCCATGGCCATATTATTTTGACTATGGACCACATCCCTTACGGGTTTGTAGAATTGAGAGGTGTAGGATTATATGGTTGGAATGGTCTCTAATTAAAGCTTTTCCTTTATCCTTGATAGCCTCCTTGGTACGGTGGCCTATTTTACTGATAAGGATATCCTTGATAGCCTCCTTGGCCTTGTGGATAAAATGGTGGTCTAATTCCTTGACCTTGCTTCTTTAGATTTGTGACCTCTTTAGTCAAGGTCTACAATAAGTTGGTCATCTCTTGTGTACTAGTTTGCTGGCTACTTTTGATTTCTTGCAACTCTTGAGAGAAACTTGCCTTAGCATGTTATTGATCACTGGTACTAGCTTGAGGTGCTGCTATGGTGGGGATAGGAGTAAATGGGGGTACTTGTGTAGGTGCAATGGGCTGAAGGCTAGGGAAAATGGGCATTGGAGGCCTTCTAGAAATCATGCCTACTTGGATTAAATAATTTTCAGCCCTGACAGCTATGTCAAAAGCTTGGGGTAGAGAAGTACCACCCATAGACTAGATCATGATAGAGATTTGGCCATTTAGAATTTGTAAGTAGTATAGAAAAGCATGGTTAGATGATGGTCTTACTAAGACTGGAATTCTATTCCATGTTTTAAGGAATCTACTATTATAATCTATCATTTGTTCTTGGGGGTCTCTCTTAATGGTTGTCAACTGTTCAACTAGAGACAAGTTATCTAATTTATCCTCAAAATGTTTACTTAATGCATCCCCTAACTCATCCCATGAAGTAATGGAACCAATAGTTAGAGTTCTAAACCATTCTAGAGCCTTACCTTTTAAAGAGGCTACTAATAATTTTGTAGCCACATCCTCTTGAGTAATGTTGTGTATGCTATAGACGGTGGTCACATCTCTTATGTGTTCAAAAGTAGTTGTCTATCCTTCACCTGTGAAATCAGGTATACTCTTAAGTGCCACAAAAGGCAAATCATGATGTTGAGCAAATGCCAATGGACTACCTTGGTTGAATGGTGCAAAAGCAAACTGCCTTGCTATTGTAGGAGTTGAAATCCAAAGATTAACAACTATATGAGCTATATTTACTGCTGGAATTGAATCTTCTTCTAGATCTCTGGTTAGAGATTTGCCTCTTCTTCTGGAATGAAAGGGAAAAGGTTTCATTTCTAAAGTATCAGGAGCTATTGATTGAACTCTTCTTGTAGGAGATGTTCTTTGAGTTGACCTACCTTTGTGACTTCTCTTTGAGGGAAACTCTAAAAATTTAGTGGGCTTTGAGCTTCTAGTCTCAATCTTTCTCATAAAACTTTGAACAAGGTAGCCTCGATCTTTGAAATCAGTGGAGTCGCCAGATATACTTGATAGAATGACTTATAAAAGCCTATTTTATGAAATTTTTATATCAGATATAACATATCTTTTAAACAATGAACTCCTTTTTAGTCCCATGGGGCATGCCAGAATTGTTATACACTGGCACCAAGGTGGGGTGTACTTGAGCTTAAGCTTGTACTGATATTTCTTGTGTACTAAACTTCTTTATCCTTTTATAGATGAACCAATAGGAACACCTTTTGAACATGTATTTGATCTTTTACTGGTCCCACTGGGCATGCTAGAATTGTTATACGCTAAGTTTGCACCTTTGTCTCAAGCTCTTGTAGTCTTGATAACTCAGTATAACATGGGAATCATCTCTAGGTTGTGGGACCTATGCTAACTGAGATGAGAGCTCCAGATTCTAGGCTGGTTCCTCTTGGATAATCACCTTAGTTTTCTCTTAGACATGAAAGTAAACTTTTGGGGGAAAGGGATAGAAGGAATGCTTGAAAAGGGAAATGACTGAAAACAAACTAACTACTAGGTGATGCACCAAAACTAGGGTTTGGATCTCAGTATGTAGGATGAAATCAAATGAATGACTCAGGTCTAGGAGATCACAACTCACTAAATAGGCTTGCATAAGTATTTCATAGGAGGGCCTGAACATAAGACACAACCTATGACCTGCGAGCAGACATTCACTTCTATAACTCAGTGTAGGATTGAGACAAGACTATTAGGGGGCTGAAGTATACCCACAAAAACATCAAAATCAAATCAAACACAATAACACAAAATAATTGTAGAAAGATAGAGGGATCAAGAACCCTAAGATATCACTCAAAACATACATATACTTCAATTCAATAAGAGAGAATACAAACAAGGAAGCATAGGGACATGAGAAATTGTCACAAAATACCTCTGCAGTGTTTAGATAATCAATGGGAGAAATACAACTGTAGAAGCCAAAGGGTAGAGAAAATGCCACAGATGGCTCTCAAGAAAGGTGAATTTCTCTTTTACAATTGTCCCACTCTTCGCTTAAAAGCTCCAAAAATACTTTATATACACACTCAACTGCATGCAAGCAGGAGTAAAAAAAAACCTAACTAGGGTTACGAGGTTAATCAATGATATCAAACCCTAGGGTACTAATCATCTATTAATGAAAATCTCTGAGAATTGGTGATCAAATCATATCTCTCTTGTGTGTTGATCCTTCTGAACTGAAAACACCTACAAACATAACAACCTCAGCCCACCAACCCATCTGCAACTCCACTAAGCCATGAAGGCTTCAAATCTAATCACAAATATCTGGATAATAGTACCGCTTGAAAAGGTGGTGCCAACTCTTGCCAGCACTTCCTACCATGAAAATGTAGCAAAGGACTCTACAATGCAAGCCAATAGTCACCTCCATCCCCCTCTCAACCACAACCATCCTAAGAAATTAATTCCTGAGCTAACCAACGTCGTGCATGGCTCAAAGAATGCAAAATCATAGGAAAACCAGTAGAAAGCATTCAAATTTTTGAAATATAACCGCTAGCAGCAAATTTTTAAAATGCAACCGTCGATGAGAAACCCTTCTCGGTAGATGAATGGTCATGATGTGCTGAGAAAAAAACTTAAAACCTCCCTCTGACAAGTCAAATGCCACCTGGAAGTCAGTAGCCAATAAAAAATGAGCACGTCATCACACCTAGTAGAATTTGGACCCATGTCCCTGAGAACACCATCGGACAACTATCGCTATACCATTGCGATAACAATCAAGCTTTTGGATTCACAGTGTAATGATAGCCATGAGATCCTGCATAGAGTTAATCACTTTAGAAAGCCTTGACCCCATGGGTCCACTAACAACTACCACGTACCATACCAAACAACCAATCAAATTGTGCCATTTTAGATACATGTTGCATACCTTCTGACATCGGACCCACCTAACAGACCCCGGAGATAAAGCAAGATCCACGGCTGTCTCATGATCACTAGCCCTGACATAAACCCTTGCAAACATACACCAGCCGTCAATCCTCTGCAAATGTCAGAGCCTCAGACTGTCAAAAGTGGCCAGTCCCACTGACACATTTCCATGTCGCACACCAACTAGCCAATGAGAAACTAACAACTGAGATACACATAGCATCTGTCTCTGACAAAAGACCCACTGTCAGAAGCCAAGTGATGGAGAAGGATCAACGGATGTCGCCATACCACCATGATAAAAACATGTGCATCTTGAGCCTCTGGTATAATGATATCCACATGATTAAGTCAGAACTTAACCCTCCAAAGAAGATGGTCCCACTAACAAGCTACCAAATCAAACACCGCCAACGAATCAGGAGTTACCAAATTAGATGAGGTGGCACCAGTCCCACTGACAAGATGAACTCCATAGGTAGGAAGATTGAGGATCATCGCAAGATCTCATGGAATCTTATGGGGCCATGAGATCATACGAAAACCATCAGATCAAGAATCTTGACCTGGCCACTGATCTGAGGCCGCTAACCAAAATGGTAATCGCTTGCGGGATCACTAAATGTTAAGGGATTAACCGCTGGGAATCAAAGACTTGGTGACTGAAGGATTTATTTTGTACACATGCAAATTGGGATGACTTAAGTGACCGGGATAAAGTATCATAAAAATATAACAAGGCTTAGGGTTTTTAGAGGAATAGCTAGTTTTTCAAACTTTTCAACTACAAACCAAGGAGTAAAATAAATTGCAAAGGCCAGAGAACAGGGGCTAAATTCATGAAATTTTTTGGGGTGTTTGACAAGATAAAAAAAGAGGCCTAGGGATGGTTCTTTTCCAAATTTGTATGCGTAGGAAAATTTGGGTAACCATACCATTTCCAAATTTTCCATTAGATCTTGAAACAATAAAGCTAAATTTTGTAAATTTTATACTAAGCCATAGAGTTAATAACATCTTATAAAACAAAAGACTAGAGCAGGGGTGGGCATGTGAATGGTGGAAATTTGAATTCATTGGTGGCTGGGAATCCTTATTTGTAGGTTGTGAGCTCCTTGGGGGATGCCTGCTATGATGATTCCCTTGCAGATCAGGACTCTACTAACCTAGAGAAAAAGGATGGAGTCCCACGTGAAAAGGAGAAAGACCCAGGAAAGGAAGCGGGGCTAGGAGCTAAGAACGAGGGCTTCCCTAGGCCATCCTCTACAACAAAGACCCAGGCATGTGACCAGGATGGTCTTCCTCATCGGTGGTCAATGTTGTTTGGGATAAAACCCTCAGGAAAGTCCTCTTTCCCATCCATTAAGGACATTTCAGATAAGTAAAAAGGCAACTAAATTTTAGAAATTCCTGACAAACTGGTTGATGACAATATTGCATCCATGGACCATACTCTGGTGGGCAAGTTTGTTGGCTCAAGACCTAACTTTGACATTGTCACGATCTTTGCAAAAAAAAATGGGGCTTGAAGGGTCAAGTCCAGGTCTCTACTATGGCTAAGGGGTTTTTGTGTTTTGAGTTCTCCTAAAAAGAGAACTTGGATAACATCCTTTGTGCTGGTACCTGGGTCATAGGTAAGGCCACTTTGGCCTTGCAAAAATGGACACCAAAACTAGATCTTAATGAATCCTTCTTCATCCAGGCCCCAGTGTGGGTGCGACTACCAAAACTTCCCCTAGAGTTCTGGAATGAAGATGTTTTTGATGGGATCGCCAAATCTTTTGGTACCCTTCTCTCCATTGACCCTATTATAGTCACAAGGCACCACCTCACCTATGATAGGATTTGTATTAGAGTGGAAGAAGGCAAGGATATGCCAAAAGTAATAGAGCTTTGATCCAAACTGGGAAAGTGTGTGCAGAAACTAGACTATGAAAGCATCCCTTTTTCTTGTTTCCACTACAAGAAAGAAAGCCACAAAGCCAAAACTTGTCCTGTCCTTCGAAATAAAGAGAAAGAAAGGAAAGCTAGACAAGCACTCAGAAAGAAAAACAAAGGAGTCTCCTAGGAGGGAATAGAGCCTAAAACTAACAAAGTTTGGAAGAAAAAAGAACAACCAACTCACATTCTGAATGCTAAGGACTCCAGGGAAGTGGAGGAGCTGCTGTTTCCCCAGACTGAAGTGGCCGGTGGAGAGTTCACCCCCCTCTTGGGTCTAGATCTAGACATCACCAAACAGTAAGAAACAAGGGAAGAAAACAAGAGTGAAGTTCAGGTTGAAGGTGGTGACTCATGCTCAGGCACCATCTCTATTTCCTTGGTCCTAGAGTCCATTCCTCCCCCTGGGGCTAGTGTGAACAACTCAATTCCTAGCCCTGAGATGCAGGAATTAGGGAGGTACCAACAGATTGAAGACCTGATGGTCATAGCCTCCCCAAACTAATTCAATATTATGGTGGACCTCTTTGCCAAGTGTAAGGAAGAAAAGGAGGGCTGGATCTCAATTCACAAGAAGAAGAAACTAAGTAGCAGAGACCCATCTCTTGTATCCCCTATAGCCACTAGAAGTAGGAAAAAGGAAGAGGAAAGGGGTAGAAATCATACCCCAAAAGGAAAAAGGATAAGCCAGATTAGGCAAGTAGAAGTGAGCTTGAATAAAGTGGATGGAAATTGAATTTCTATCCAAGCTTCCATCACCTCCATTAAGAAATGAAAGTCATCTCATGGAACATTCATGGGCTAAATAGCTCACATAAGCAGGATGTCATTAGAAATGTAGAAGATGATTTCTTTAGGCATGAGAGATTTCCAAGATGATTTCTTGAATTCCTCATCATCAGGTTTACGAATGATCAAGTGGGTGCCTTAAAATAACCACCATAATCTTAAACATATTCTCATCTTTCTAACCATATAAATTTTATATTTTTGGACAACATTAGCATAGTAAAGTTTAATTTTCTTTACTAGTGTCTTGACAGTCCTCAGAGACATACGTCTATCATTTTATTAATAAATTTTGATCTACTTGACCAAATTCAAAAAAAATTACACATTACTATTCTACACTTGGTTCTATATACTTTTTTTTAAAAAGGTTTCATTTTTAATTATTTTGATGCAAGTTATGCCCAATGCATGAATAGGTACCATATTTCTAGGATGCAACCACTTCAAAAAATCATAAAAATAAATACTTAATGAAAAGTTATAAAAAAAAATACACAATTTCTAGATCTCACTCTTACCTATCATCCTACTAAAGGCTTTTGAAAAATACTAAATCTAACTATAGCTGTTGTTAAGTGCACGAAAATGACTATGTTATATTTTTCTAAAAAAATTAGGAACAATTTTTCATGCGCGAAAGATTTGACCCTCTTAATCTTATCCATTTTTAAAAAAAAATAGTATTTTAGAAACTAGATTCAAAGTACTACAATTCTTATTCTTTTGACAAATCCTAATTTTGAGTGTATGACCCTCAAATCTTACTTTGAAGCTTAGGTTTACCCGATTTTAGAAAAAACAAGTGGCCACTTATACCCCCCTTTTTGCACACCTTCTTGGTGTACTTACCCAATTAATATATTTAAAATTGATTTATCTCTACATATTCTATTCATCTATTTGAAGGTACTATATCTTGACACCACATGCACTAAATTTTAAGAAATAAATTACTCTCTCAATAAAGTTGAAGGTCCAAGATGATTGATCCCTTCTTTTTTCTCATTTAGATTAGCTATTACATTAAAATCCACTCCTAATATCCATGTGAGAGAATATATTAGGGAATGAATAAATCTACAATGGGCCAGCAGTAAAAACTTACCTAGTACTATTGCCCAAAATTTTCTATTTTGCAAATTTGGCCAAGTTTCTAGGTCTCTGTTTTTATCCTGCCCTGCTGCAACTTGTTTTCATTTTGCAAAGTAGATCCTCAAAGTTTCATGGCATGTGATCTAAACCTTATGTTCCTCAATGTGTTTTCAAGCCCTAGTTTAGATCACACGTGCTAATTCACAAACCCAAGGAGTTATTCAAATTTTAAGGTCTGCAGGAAGTGTTTTCAGAATATGTCAAAGTGTCGAAAACCCATGTGTTTTCGGTTTCCCCTGCTACCTTTATGTCTGCATCAAAATCCTCGATGTTTTCACATTTCTTGGTTACCTTTGTGTTAATGTGAAAACTCTATGTGTTTTTGACACCCCTTGTTCACATGTCTTAAGTGCACAACTCCAACCTGGTGGGGCCTGATGGATGGCCTTCCTCAAAAATCTTGCGATTGTCGTGTGTTTGCAAGGAATATTCCTTGCCCTTGCACTCATGCGACAGGATGACACCTGTCAGTGGGCCCATTCTTCATCTTCAAAGGTTAATGCTTGACAAGATCTTGTGGCTATTGCTACACTTCTAAGGAAAGTTGATGCCTTTTTAAGCTAGTGGTATAACGACAACCATCTGATGCAACGATCTATGGGTCCGGGTTGCAGTTTGGTGGCAGTAGAAAGGGATCTAAGATGGTTGTAAGATCTCATGGGATCTTTCAACCCCATGAGATCTTGTGCCCACCATCTAATTGGAATCTCAGTTTGCGGATGCGTAGTTAAGAGTTTTCGCATGGTTGCTGGATGTAGCTGGGGTTAAGGAAAAAATTAAGCGACTTGGCAACTAAGAGGGAAAATGAACCCGAGGTTAACTTAATGTTAGGTTTGCAGTAAGGCTTGAGGTGGTTCCATGGATGCTGACATGTCGGTATGCTTGCTTCCAATTGGCTCTTGACTGGTGATGCAGACTTTGACCTTTCAAGAAGGGGCTTGTGACTGTTTTGGGGATGATCCAGATCGTCTGATTTGCTAGGAAAAATGTGATCAATAGCCAAGTTTTAAATGAAGAGCTAGTAACCATTGGGGCCCGAATTTGAACATTTTTGCAGGGGTTTTTGCCAGTGTTTAATTTACAGGTGTCTTGCGTAGTGGGGGGTAGATTTCAAAGGGCTTGTCACATTATCGCATGAAGGCTTTTGAGCTCATGCGATCATGCGACCAGTGATTTTTCAAGCAGTATGACTTTTGGAAAGTTTTCTTCTATAGAGGACGTTGCGAAGTGGTGGGGTAGCTCAAAATTGATGTCATCAGGACATTTTCTAGTTGTGAGCATGATGATGGATGATCTGGTCGATGACACCATGGATTTTGTAGGGTACAGTGTGGTGTTCTTATGCCGATGAAACATTAAAATGTTGGTGCCATCTGTACTTTCAAATTCATTCTTGTTAAGATCAAATTTGGAGTCTTTATGGCTTAGTGGGCTTGCAGGAGGTTGTCAGGTCAAGGTTGCTTGTCTGCAGGTTGTTTGCAGTACAAGGATAGATGAATATCTGATCGGCTATGATATTTGTAGAGATGCATTCATGATTAGATTTGATTGATCAGTAACCTAGGGTTGATTATTAAATTATAAATCTGTAACCTTGGTTAATTTTTTGACTCCTGCCTACGTGCAGTGAGTGTTGTATATAGTGTTTTTTTGGAGCTTGTAAAGCTCAAAATTTGACAATTGTAAAAAGAAATTTTCTTTCTCAGAGAGCTTTTGTAGCAATTTTCCTGCCCTTTAGCTTTCTACAATTATAATTTTCATTGATTGTTCAGATATTGCAAATTATTTTGTGACATTCTTGTTGTCCTATGCTTTCTTGTGTGGATTATCTCTTATTGGATCAAAGTGTATGCATGTTTTCAATGATATCTTAAGTTTCCTAATTCCTCTTACTTTCTATAATTGTGTGTGTTACTGTGTTTGATCTGATTTAGATGTTTTGTGGGTATATTTCAGCCCCTAACAGTCTTGTCTCAATTTGACACCGAGTTATAGGAGTGAATGTTTGTTTGCAGGTCATAGATTATTGTCTAAACCTAAGAGTCTTGTAGTTGTGAAAGAATCTTTCTCTTTCCCTCAATACCCTCTTTTGTTTCTAGACCCTTCTATGAAATACTTATGCAAGCCTATTCAGTAAGTTGTGATCTATTAGACCTGATCCCTCCATTGATTTCATCCCTCTATACTGAGATCCAAACCCTAGTTTTTGGTGCATCACCTAGTAGGTAGATTTGCTTTCAGCTTTTTCACTTTTCAAGAAATCCTTCTATCCCTTTCCCTCAAAAGTTTACTTTTCAGTCAAGAAGCAAATCAAGGTGATAATCCAAGAGGAACCAACCTAGAACCTGGAAGTTTCATCTCAGTTAGAAAAGGTCCCACAACCTGGAGATGATTCCCATGTTATACCGAGTTATCAGGACCAAGAGAGCTTGAGACAAAGGCACAAACTTAGTGTATAACAAGTACATTTAAAGGTGCATACACATTTATGAGTAGGATAGCTTCACTTGAATAAAAGTAGCATACTAGTTCAATGAAATTAAATATATGCTCCCTAAGAACCAAGATGCAATAATGTTACAAGGATTCCAAAATAAAGACACTCCACCACCATTACCAAGAGCCCAAAACATATATAATGACCATATTTCCAAATAATAAAGGGTATAATAATCATATCTTTCGTAGACAACTTTATTTCCTGAGTGAAACCTCCATCTCATCTACATTCTTATAGAGGATCTTAAGAAACTCTTTATTAAAATAAGCTACTCAAATCCCCACATTCTAAGATAAAATTATCAATTCATGGGTTAGAGAAATTAGTGTTAGTCATTTAAATGATACCTAATTCCTTCAATGAATCACTAATCAACATAACTTTTTCTTCATCCTTTTCACTTTCAAATTTTGAACCATTGTCAAGATCCCATTTCTTATTCCATTTTTACTAAAGCTCTAACAAGAGAGCACTTTCTTTTTCATCTAATCTTTTTTCTCTATAGAAAGTAGTGTCTCTGATATATCATTGAATTCCTTTGCATCAAATTCAAAGGAATAGAATTATTTCCTTTCAACAATGGGGCTTACATTTTGACACGGTCAAGGATGGAGGATCAAAGAATGGACACCAAACCTTGTAGCCAATGCCAACACAATGAAAATACATAGAAACAACAAGATATAAACAAAAATCAATGGTTATTCATCATTTACCAAGCATGACATGCAACATGTCGAGTTGTAATGCCTTCTCGCTTACAACCAATTACATCAAAAAATGCAACATAGATCTCACAGAATCTAACAATCAACTAGCTAGCCCAGATCTCCACAACCACAGGAACTGGTAGAAAAACAAAGGCAGATCTAAAATTGTTCTCACTAGACACCAAACAATATCCTTGTCTCCTAAGTCCACAATAGCTACTAGCTCTGCTAAACATTCATAGATCTATTTTTGCTACTTCCCCATCTCTCCTAAATAACTACCCACACCCTCCTTATATACTATTCAGCCACAAGTTGGATTTACAACAAGAATTAAATACAAAAAATTAGTTGGCTTCATGGAAAAAACTCATAAAATGTTTTATCCATCAGTCGGCTTGAAATAAACATTTAATCTACACAGGAGAAAGCATCAATCCATATATAGGTCCTCACATGCCCAACGACCAATCCACATTATGAGGAATGTGACCCAAATTAAATGCACAAGTTGGCCAAGTCCAAAAAAATCAAATAAACCACTCAGTGAACTAGAACATTGAGCAACCGACACCATTTGGTGATAGGACGCTAAGACCCATTCGATGAAGAACACCACCGAGCAGCAACTGAACACCAAACTCATTCACGAAGTAACTACTAAAACCAGAAACCAAACACAAATATATTTTGGTGACACAAGATTTCCAACTACCCTAGGATGCTCCTGCATCAAACACCCAAGGTATAAAATAGATGTTCTTAGTATCTCAATGAACATCTTTCAAGATTCAACACATAGATCCCAAACTCTTTCTTTGGATCCACTTTTGTTTTCTTTAGCTTCTCAAATCCTTCCTTTGTATGCTACAAGTCTATCCTCCTTGCTGATCTCTAACCCTTTTGGAATCTTTCAACTCTGTCCTTCTACTAAAGCTCAAGTTCAGTCCACCGAAATTGGTATCCTGCAAAGGAATCAGGGAAAATTTTTTTCCATACATCTCAACAGTGAATACATTCTTGAAACAATCATGTACATCCCTACAATCATACTGCCAAGGTCTACCATGCAATATGTGAGAAGAACTCATGTCCATAATATCACATAACACTTGATTTGCATATTGCCCAATCTAAAAATCAACATAACACTATTCCCTCACCTCCAAGGCATGTTCATCTTGTACACAAATGATCTTATAAGGACAATGATGTCTCACTCTCTTCAAACCAAGTCTTTGAACCATCTCCTCAACAATAAGGTTATCAGTACTCAACTGAGCCATAGATATTTCTAACCAATCAACTCTATCTTCTCCACTTGATCCAACAGCCTCAAAATATTCAACAACTATAGCTATAGCTCTCTTGATCTCGACAACCATCTCATTCTTCATTGTTTCCATCTCAAATCTGATATCCAGTCTAATCTTTTCTTCTATCTTCATCTCCACGGCATCATAGAGATCTGCAATTTCCCTAGGATCCAATCTTCTCAGAAGCATCTCCCAAGATCTTTAAAAACCCTCTACAGCAAACCCCAACCCAACCACCTTGTGACAACCTTTGAACTATCTACAAGTCAAATCACAACCTTCTACCTTGCATGAACAATCAGACAAGATTTCCCAAGTCCAAGTGCATAAATATGTAACTTGGATCAACTTCACCAACTAGATCAACCTTTTCTCTGATACCACCTAACATAGTCAAGGATGGAGGAGCTAATAATGGATAGTCCAAACCTTTTAGCCATCAGCAACATAAAGGAAATACACAGAAACAACAAGATATAAATAGAAATTAACTTTCATTCATCATTTACTGAGTATTACATGCAACATGTCAAGCTGTAAGGCCTTCTCGATTATGACTAATTACATCAGAAAATACAACATAGATCTCATAGGATCCAATAATCACCTATATAGCCTAGATCTACACAACCATGGGAACTGGTTGAAATAACAAGGTAGATCTAAACTTGTGCTCGCAAGCCACCAAGCAATCTCCTTGTCTCCTAAGCCCACAATAGCTACTAGCTCTACTAAACATTCATAGATCTATCTATGCTACTTCCCCCCTCTCTCTTAAACAACTACCCACACCCTTCTTATATACTACTCAACCACAAGTCTGCTTTACAACAAAATTTAGATACAAAACATAAGTCAGCTTCATGGAAAAAACTCATAAAATATGTTATCCATTAGTCAGCTTGCAACAAGCATTAAATTCACATAGGAGAAAGCATCAATCCACATATAGGTCCTCACATGCCTAATGACCAATCCACATCATGAGGAATGTGACCCAAATTAAATGCAGCAATCAGCCAAGCCCAAACAAATCAAATAAACTAGTTGGTGAACCAGAACACCAAGCAACCAGCACCATTCGATGATAGGACACCGAGACCCATTTGGTGAAGAACACCACCAAGCAAAAACCAAACACTAAACTCATCCACTGAGTAACTACTAAAACCAGAAACCAAACACAAATATATTTTTGCTAACAAATGATTGCCAACTATCTCAACATGGTCCTACATCATAGTTAAAGCAATGGAATAAACTCATAATTCTTTGAAGTGTTATTTGATCTTGGTTCATGCATATCCTAGTTAGCTATATTGATATCATGTTATAGTATTTATATCCTCACATTTTTCTATAATATCAAATTTTTTGCTATAAATTCCTTTAGAAACATCTTTTTACTAGTAATTCAAATAATTTCTATTTGAGTGATATTTCATTAGGATGAATTGGACCATCTCTATCCAACTCATCAACTTTGATATGGGTCTTCCCTTTTACCTTCGAATTAGCTAGCTACCTCTACCTTAGGATATGGTTGAGTAATTTTAGGTCCAAATTTTGAACAATTTCTTTATAAGTGTTCATACTCATGATGAACCTAAAAAAAAGTAACTTCATAAAATATTTTTGGATCTAATTAATCCTACTCACCTTAATTTCCAAAAAAATGAGAAGGAAATTGTTTAAGTTAATTTCCACACATAAGTAATAAATTTATATTTTTTCTAGCTAAAGTATGAAAAAAAGGATCAAGATATTTGTATGCAAATAAGTTATACTAATACTAGAAATGATATATTAACTAATCTAAGCTAACAAATCAACCTAATGAAAACACAATGAAGAGTGCAAATGTAAACACAATGAAGAACTAAATCAAATTACCTTCACCTACCATGTAGCTTGTCTACATTTCTCTTCTAGCTTTGATTTCTTGAAGATGGTGAGCTCTCAAATTTCCAATTTGAAGCTCCTTGCCCAAGATGTCACCAAAGTGTGGAGATTTATGTGAATGAGTGCAAAATGGCCTAAGCTTGATTATGCAAAACTAATGGATGAAAATACAAATGATATGAGGATAGCTTGGATGCTAGAATGCTCTTAAATGTTTGAATGCTCTTGATCTCTATAATTATTGATTGCTTGATTGCCTATTCACTATTAGCTCACAAATGGAAAATGAGGCTCCTTTTATAGATTTTTGGAGGATCCAAGCCTAGGTGGCACAATCCTATGATGGAGATTGAAAGGTGGAAGATCCTAGGGCTAGGATTGACTTGGTTGAAGGAATTCAGAGAAAGGGGGATGTAGTTGGAATGTGAAAGGAAGAATAGGGATGATGTTCCTCTCACATTGACATGGAAGAGAAGAAGGTGGAAGGGAAAGACACATGCAAAGTGTCTCACAAAGACTAAAGAGAGAAAGAGGGAGAGACATCTTCCTCATGAGGATTCTTGGCACAAGTGTCCCATGAGTCACCTTTGACCCTTAGAGGTGGCTTGAGAAGCCCCTTAGGAATAGGGATTGTCTCTTGACTTGGTTTAAGAGAAGACATGTGGTCATGATTAATCCTAATTAATAAATAATTAATAATTATTATTTATCCTAGCCAAAATGATGTGTCAGGTGACTAGGTAGATGAAGTGGACTAGAGGACTTAGTCATAATTAGTGATTGTGTATTTGATTTAATCATTTTAATAGACTATTTATAAAACTTAGGATAGGAGAATAAACTATAATGAATCTATTAAATAAATTAAATAATTTATTTAATAAATAGAGGAATAAATATTTAATTAATTCATCAAGTTAATATAAATTAAATAATAAATATTTAATTAATGATATGAAGTCACTTTTTAGTGTATACATTTTTCTCCTCTTTGAAATAATGTGCTGGTCGCATTGTTTCAAAGAAAAATGGTATGAATTGGAAAAAATGGATATGTAGGATCCACACATCAAACAAAATGGACCCATAGGCTATATATAAGGCTAAGGGGTCCACATTAAGGTCATTGTGCACACTTGTCATTTGGAGATTGGAACTTGGAGTTAGAAAAGAGAAGACCTACAAAGATGTCATTCCTGTTGTCTGATCATCGATTCTAGAGGCCACCCGATTTAGGAGAGCCGGTAGATGACTCAATCATCTTTGTCAATTTATTGATTTTATGATGTTGTAGTAGAATTTTAGGGTGTTTAGGTTAGATGGAATGATAGGTTAGGTTAGAAAAATTTTGATTTCTTAGGTGAATCACATATGCACAATTGCGGTGCATATATGCGCAGCAACATGCCACGTTTGTGCAACAAACTAGTATTTATGTGCATATGTATTGTGCACCTGCGCATGTTGTTAGAAATAGGGAATAATGAGAGGGGGGGTGAATCAATATTCTAAAATCTTTATCTTTTTCCCAATTATGGATATAACAGATTATCTTTATACATGCATAACATAAGATACTAAAAAATATGCATAGCAATAGAAATAAAGAACTCATAACACATGACATGTTCTCGAGGAAACCTTGGCCAAGGGAAAACCCCAATGAGGATGGTACCCACAAAGATCCACTAATCAAAAGTATCCTATTAAGGATGTTGACCCTGTTAGGAGTCTATTACAAGCATATAGTGTATCAGTCCTGATTAAGGGACTATAGGCCTTGTTAGAAGCCTCAACCCTGTTAGGAGTTGTCAATACAAAATTTGATTACCAGATGAGCCCACTGCCCAAACAAGTAATGTACAATGTATACTGATTAAAAAAATGGATTAAGGTATATAACCTTATGCTGCTTGCATCAATATCTTTTCATTGCTCTTACATTCACATCATATCATTACAATATTACCATATATCTCTTCTTCTTCTTCTTACAATTACATATTACATATATACAAGTTATTAAGGATAATAACTTTACATGGTCGGCTTCCATATATCTTTATCCAAGATTTAACATCTAGGATGTCATCCATTTATATTGTTAAGTCATTATTTTGATAAACAAAATAATCCCTTAACTCTTTATCAATTCTACCTTCATATTCTATCCTGTCAGCTTAACATTGTCTTCGGTAATACTGTCATAACTAATTCCATACATGCCATACTAACTTGTACTCTAATATGGATCATCATTAGTCATCATAGAGTCTATTTTCAAGTGCACAAGCATTGAACTACTCCATTCAATGTTGCAAACAAAAATTGTATCCTGGTGTATTGGTGAAAACACTGTCTTACACTTGGACAAATTTGCAATGCGCTCTGCTATGCTTGCTCTCTAACCTATGCGATCTTCAAGTGGATCATATGTTTCCATAATGAAAACATCTATGTACTCACTTCAGCCAAATTTCTAACAATCTCCCCCTTTGTCATTGGTGGCAACATATGAGAAAATTGGCTAAGTGTACAAGTCAAAATCTCAAAATTGTATCAAAATTGTGGCCATAGTATAGAATATGTATACTATCCTTATAACTCCTCAAAATATAATCTCTAATAAAGTTCTCCCCCTAAGAGTATCAATCCTTATCAAATATATCAATTTTCTTCTCTAATATCTCTCCCCCTTTGACAACAATGACAAAATAAGGTAGGGAGTATTACAAAATTGTATCCCAAAAAGAGTATACCTTCATTTTCTTATTGCAAAGCCAATAGGCTTGCAACACAATCTACAAAATCATCTTTGATAGCTTCTATTTCCTTTTCCCATGAATTCTTGATGGAATCTGCCACATTGAGTAATGTGCTCAGTCCATAAGTTGCTATTTAACAAGCTTGGAGGTTGTCAAATTTGAATTTCTAAAAGGATGTCTTAGTTGTAAGACATTCTTCTAACTGCTCTTCAATGATCCTCAACTTCATAGAGATGTGTTCTCTCAAAAGAGTGAGTCTCTTCATTTTTCTGTTCCTCTCATCTTGCAATATTCTTATTTCATCATAAAGCTTCTGAACTTTCTTTTCAGCATCAGATACATTCACATTAGGTCTAGAAAGAAGGTTACATTCATTATGAATCTCATCTTCCTTCAACTTGATCTTTTGTTCCTCTTCTGTTGTCAAAATCTTTGGTTTTGTACACTATATGTACAATGATTTGCCTGTCTCCAAATGTTTCCTCAAGTTCTTGATACAAATATCAAGACTACTAATATCATTCTTGATATTCTGACTGATGTTCAAAAGCATTTCAGCTTCATAAGCTGCTTGAGCTCTCACATTTGCAATATTAGATAGGTTAGTGAATTCATTGTCAAAAGTTCTCATTACTTTCTTAGCTTTCTCCAAAGGTTCTGCCTCTATGATTTGTGTAGTTACAATGCTTTGTAACTTCTCAATGAGGTCCTTTAGACTCCCTTCAAGATTCTTCACTTTCTTGTTCTTGCCAATGATTTTATTCAAAGAAGTGATCAGTTCCAACTGATCATCATCATCAACCTCCTTTCCTAAATATTCAAACAAAGATCTAATTTCTTTCTTCTTTCTAGTCTTAGGAGTAAGACTGTTGTCTTCTATGGTAGGAATGGGTGCTTGAATCTCAATCTCCTTAGGTTCTTCACTGATAGATTGAGTTTGCTATGCTTCTTCAGTTCTATCTGGTTCATCAAGAGTTGAATTGTCAATAATGTTTTCTAAGTTCTTGAATACATTGTCATTAGTATCCAAGGTGACCTTAGTACCTTCTATATTCATAGTTTCATCTTCAATGTTAATAGCTGAAGGAGAAGGAATATCCTCTTGTTCAACTTCAACTACTTTCTCTACTACAAGTGATGGTTCTCCAACATTTTCTGCCATGACCTTGATTATTGCCTGCTCTATATCTGAATTAACTTCTTCGTATCTGCCTGATGTAGAGTGACTTAGCAGAAGTGATGGAATGAAATAAAAGTCTTTTTAATTGCCCAATAACCCCACTAGCCCTTCAGGCTTCCTAATGACCAAATACCCCCAAATGATCTAGTTTTGCTTCCAAACTCCTAGGATAGATTCAACTGGTGTAAAAAGGGTAGATTTAACAAGAATCAATCACTTTTAATAGTTTTTACAACACCCAATAGCCACAACTCACCAAACTGCCTTCTAGCCCTATGAGCCCCTATTAGCCCTCCTGAACCAGTTTTCACACTTTTTCTCAGACTTTTCCCAAACAACTCAAGGAACAAACTACAATTTTAGATACACTTTTTAGGGTTACATAGCATATGAAAAATTCAATATAGACTCCTTTGTGGTAAATTAGACTTCCTTTACAAAGCACCCTCCTTGAACGACATAAAATCAAGCATTTAAAGAAGCAGCTCCACCTTTCCTTTATCCCCTTTTAAAGACCAACTGATGGCTTGCACACCTTCACTATGATTCCCTAGGACATCTCCAACCAACAAACACCTTGCTCCTTCAAACAGATTTCTCACTACTATGACTGTCCTATCCAATCACCATGGAACACTTCAATGTTACCTCCAAACTCGTTGTCTTCTCTGCAAATTCTCAGCCATTTGGCACTAGTGCTACTTCACAAGGGTGTTAGCATCATATAATAAAAGTTAGAAACATTCCTCCCATGAATTTGGGCCCATAAAAGTTCATGGGAGGGTCATTTTTTTTAAAAGAAAAACAAAACTGTCATAGTGAAATGCAAGAAAGGGCCTGTCTCAGAACAGCGGGCGTGATCTTCCTTCAAAATAGACTTTATGAACTTTCTATAGTGAGTGTTAAGAGATTAAATGCCCTTGTTAAGTCATGAAAATGATATTCAAAACAAAAAGAATTCAAATAATCAAAGAAACAACATAAAATGAAACCTTTATTGCTCACTGTCAAAGGTAACCCGTACAGCTAGAGAATTTGTTCTTATTTTTCTAGGTCCTCTTTCCCATACAGAGGTACATTAGACATTTAATAACCTTCATCTAACTGGCTCAACCAACCTTGGATAGTTGGGAGACTTTAATTAACTCTAAAACTCTTGAAAACTAATTTCCCTCCAAAAACTACATGACCGTTTACATTTAAAAATTTAAATTTGCAACTTTTCTTTTTATGCATTGTATGACCTTTCTAATTGCCTAACCTATTCTACTAACCAATGAATGGTCTAATGAACTTATTCAATGCATTTAACTATGAAACAACCTAAATCTACCCCCATATGGTCTTTATCAACCATTACATTGCTTTTGTTCCTATTACATTGCATTGTCCTTCTTATTTCATTGCATAGTGACCTTTAGGACCTTTATACAATTTATTGTTTTCAACATTATAATAAGCCATTATAGGCCACAAAAAATTCAAATTGAATCCTTTTGATGAAATTTGATCTTTCTTGGTCCTTGGCTCCCTCTCTTGTCCAGTTGTTCTCCTAGATGCCCGTGCATCATACTCCCTACGAACAAGGAAATTCTTGTCCCAAGAATGGCTCCTCTGATCAAACTAACTTCTTTGTATCATCATCTTCTGAATAGGGGTCAAGTAGTCCCCAAAAGTAACCTTCTTCTTTCCTTTTCAACCTATATTCACATCACAACAAGTGTTAGAAAAAAAATGAGTTTGATTGTGTCCTTGTTTAGGACCCTGCTGCTCAGAAACAGTCTATACTTTTGCCTTCTTCTAATGTACTTTCTAACCTTGCAATCTCTTTTCCTTAATCACACATCTCTACCCATTAATAGGAAACTTTACTAAACCCACTTGAACATAAGATAGATACCATAAATCAGCATAAAGAGAATTATTTTTCCTTACAGTTTGCTGCCATCCAACATCATTCTTCTTCCAGCCAGTATCAACCTACCTATCAGTCTACTTTGGCAATGGAGAATGCTCACCAAAATGTATTAAAGGATGTTCTTCTAGATCTTCCAAAGGTAAAGGATTTAACCTATATGTTTGACCATCCTTATGTACCATGTATCTGTTATAGAATCCATCATGAATTGTCCTTCTAAGGTACTGCCATGGTCTTCCTAATATAAAATGTGTACATGTCATGGGAACCACATCACATAAGACTGTATCCTGATATGAACCAATGGAAAAATTCACAAATGCTTTCTTCCTAACCTCTACATACTGCTGTTGGTTAACCCAAGTGGCCTTGTAGGGACTAGGGTGATCAAATGGAACAATTTCTAACTTAGTAATCATATCAAGAGACACAATATTATTCTTGGATCCTGAATAAACAACCACTTTACATACCTTGCCTTTACATAAGCAATTAGTCTTAAAAATGGATACCTTTGGCTCTTGATAAAGTTGTTCTCCTTGCCTTACTATCAAGCATTCACCTTGTTCAGGGTCTGCTGGCCTTGATTGATTAGGAAAAACTATTTGCTGCTCTTCTTGCTGAACCATGTTCACTCTTCTTTCTCTACCTAGATTTGAATCATTCCACTTTGGACATCTGAATGACTAGTGACCAACCTCATTGCAATGGAAACACTTACCTATAAACACTTCATGTCCTCTTCCTCCTCCAAATCTTCCTCCTCTGTGGCTATATCCACCCCTAGGTTCTGATGTAGACCCCTTGTCTTTATCCTTCTCTTCCCAAGTTTGATTTGTTCTTCCTCCTCTTCCTCTCATTGATCCACCTCCTCTCTGATTCCCTTGCCTCTCATTGTTTCTTTTCAGCTTCTCTTCTTCTTTGATTGCTAGTTGAAAACATTCTCCAAGTGTCCTTGGTACATTCAATCCTATTTCATCCTGGATTTTGTACTTGAGGCCATTAATGTACCTAGCCACCTTCTCATCTTCATCTTCCACTCCTCCCCTAATGCTCAGGGTATGAAACTGTTTAGTATATGTCATCACATCCATGTTTCTTTGTTTCAAGTTATTCCTTCTCATCTTGATTTGAATGGCCAAATCTGATGGTAGAAATTGACTTCTTATCATGGTCTTCATCCTATCCCAATCTAAGATCTTATTCAATCCTCTTTCCTCTCTCTCATTCTGAACACTAGTCCACCATGTAAGTGTTGTGCCTCTCAATCTAGATTTTTCTATCTTCACCTTCTTATTTGCCTCTATATCTTCAAGATCAAAGTAATTTTCAAGGGCTTCTATCCACCCTAACACTTCCTCACTATCCATTTTACCTTGGTATATTGGCAAATCAATATTGCTCTTCACACCATTATTTTGTACTACCTTAATGATTCTCACAAATCTCCTTTCTTCAAGATCATCTACTGTCTCATGCTCTTGCCTTGCATTACCAACTTCTTCTTCTTCATGGTTCTCTCCATGATTTCTTCTTCTAACCTATTCTCCTCTAGGTTCTTGTCTTTCATTTTCTAAGGCTTCTATCCTTGCAATAAATTTCATTCTCTCCCTTCTCATCTATCTTTCTTCCCTCTCCTTAGATGCTTCTAGTTCTCTCCTTTCTCTTTTCTCTTTTGCCAACTCTTCTCTCAACTCTTCAAGTTCTCTTGCCATTTGACTTTTAGGCGGCATGTTTAGTAATTGGTTTTCTTCCTTCTCAAGGGCCAACTCACTGATTCTCTATCTTTCCTCACCAAGAAATCTCTGGACACCTCTAATGTACCTTTCAACTCTGGGACACTCAAGGAGGAATTAGACACTCCAAGGCTTCAACAAAGGGACCAGTACACTAAGGATGACAAAGACTCCTATGATGATGAAACTTACAACTTGTAAACTCCCAAAAAGACCTTGCTAATGGTCTGATACCACCTGATGTAGAGTGACTTAGTAGAAGTGATGGAATGAAATAAAAGTCTCTTTAATTTCCCAATAACCCCACTAGTCCTTCAGGCTTCCTAATGACCAAATACCCCCAAATGATCTAGTTTTGCTTCCAAACTCCTAGGATAGATTCAAATGGTGTAAATAGGGTAGATTTAACAAGAATCAATCACTTTTAATAGTTTTTGCAACACCCAATAGCCACAACTCACCAAACTGCCTTCTAGCCCTATGAGCCCCTATTAGCCCTCCTGAACCAGTTTTCACACTTTTTCTCAGATTTTTCCCAAACAACTCAAGGAAAAAACTACAGTTTCAGATACCCTTTTTAGGGTTACACAACATATGCAATTCAATATAGACTCCTTTGTGTCAAATTAGACTTCCTTTACAAAGCGCCCTCCTTAATGGCATAAAATCAAGCATTTAAAGAAGCAGCTCCACCTTTCCTTTATCCCCTTTTGAAGACCAAATGATGGCTTGCACACCTTCACTATGATTCCCTAGGACATCTCCAACCAACAAACACCTTGCTCCTTTAAATAGATTTCTCACTGCTATGACTATCCTATCCAATCACCATGGGACACTTCAATGTTACCTCCAAACTCATTGTCTTCTCTGCAAATGCTCAATCATTTGGCACTAGTGCTGATTCACAAGGGTGTTAGCATCATATAATACAAGTTAGTAACATTACTCCCATGAATTTGGGCCCATAAAAGTTCATGGGAGGGTCATTTTTTTTTAAAAGAAAAACAAAACTGTCACAGTGAAATGCAAGAAAAGGCCTGTCACAGAACAACAGGCGTGATCTTCCTTCAAAATAGACTTTATGAACTTTCTATAGTGAGTGTTAAGAGATTAAATGCCCTTTTTAATTCATGTAGATGATATTCCAAACAAAAAGAATTCAAATCATCAAAGAAACAACATAAAATGAAACCTTTATTGCTCACTGTCAAAGGTAACCCGTACAGCTAGAGAATTTGTTCTTGTTTTTCTATGTCCTCTTTCCCATACAGAGGTACATTAGACATTTAATAACCTTAATCTAACTGGCTCAACCAACCTTGGATAGTTGGGAGACTTTAATTAACTCTAAAACTCTTGAAAACTAATTTCCCTCCAAAAACTACATGACCGTTTACATTTAAAAATTTAAATTTGCAACTTTTCTTTTTATGCATTGTATGACCTTTCTAATTGCCTAACCTATTCTACTAACCAATGAATGGTCTAATGAACTTATTCAATGCATTTAACTATGAAACAACCTAAATCTACCCCCATATGGTCTTTATCAACCATTACATTGCTTTTGTTCCTATTACATTGCATTGTCCTTCTTATTTCATTGCATAGTGACCTTTAGGACCTTTATACAATTTATTGTTTTCAACATTATAATTAGGCATTATAGGCCATAAAACATTCAAATTGACTCCTTTTGATGACATTTGATCTTTCTTGGTCCTTGGCTCCCTCTCTTGTCTAGTTGTTCCCCTAGATGCCCCTGCATCACTACCTCCCATAATCAAAATGGTTCTCCTTTTGGTTCTCAAATGGGTGCTTAAGGCCTTCAATATCTACTTCAAGTGTCCATCATCTCTCACATCACAAAGCTTCTTCACAAGATTCTTTCTGATATTAGTGTCTTCTTCAATTTCTCTCTACTTTCTATTTACAATTTTGGTATACAACTTATCAGGTATTTGACCTTGAATAGAATCAAATTTCTTGTCTACCAAAATCATATGCTTCACAATAGCATTCTCCAAATTTAGTCTTTCTGAATAATCATAAATTTTATAGTACTTGTTCATTTTAGTGAAATTTCCATCTTGTATGATTCCTTCATTCACTCTCTCAACTCTTAGTTTCCATGCCTTCTTCTTAACTATCATGTCATCATCCTTTATTTCTACAATTTATCTTGGTACTAGTTGAACTAAAGTCTTCAATCTCTTTCCTAGTCTAGTAGCAATTTCTTTCATTCTCTTGCTAGCTGTGGAGGAAGTGGATGTAGTTGTTACTTGTTCCTTTTCTGGTTCCTCTACTTTCACCTTGACTTGTGTAGGTTCTTTTTGTACTGCACTGGATGATAATGGTGGTACAATCAAGACTTCTTTTTGTCCAATATCCCTAATTGCTACTGCTGTCTGTTTTGCTATTAAGAATTCTTGTTTTGACATTCCTGAATCTTTCATTATCCTCCTGATAGTGCTATCAACTCTCTTCTTAGATTTCTTCTCTTCAGTTATAGCTTTTTTCGAGTTGAAGTTCTCTTCAAAAGTTCCAAATCTGCTACACTGAGTGTCCAATTTACATTTAAGTAATCTGCCAACATATTCTTTTGTTTCAGCCTCAGATATCTCATAGCCAAGAGGGTCTATGAACTCAATTCTAGGTTCCATTGCTTCAATATAGGTAAATTTAGTGTCAACCATGAAACATATATCATTTTTATACTTCTTCACAAGTGACTGTGGAATTCTTGATCTGCTAGTTACCATGTTCTGAAATGTCTTCATTACTAACATAGCACTCTTATTTACTTTGTCAATAACATGTCTCAAATATACTTTATTTATCCTTTCCATAGTAGTTTTTCCATCATTCCAATCATTTGCAATGGTGTACAAAAATCTTCTCAATGAGTGGAAAAATATGTATGTGATTAAGGATGAAAATCTAAATTGTGCATACTTAGATTTCTTAATCTTCTCCAAGTTTTCAAACAATTGAATTCTCAAAATTTCACACATATCAACTGGTACTTTGTCAACACACATTAAATAGGCAATATGCACCATTCTAGCTACCATATCATCTTCTCTAGAATTTGCACAAAACTTAGTGGTTAGGATCTTGCATAGGTATCTCACATCATCTTGTGTGATTTTGCTAATCACAATTCCTCTGCCATTGTAGGATGAACCTGTGTTGTCTATGACTATTTTTCTCATTTAAAGGAATAGAACCAACTTTAGATAAACCTATGATGTCATGAATCAAGTCAGCTATAATGTCTATCACTCTATCCTCTAGCCAAAACTTCCCATTATGAATTTTGCTCAAAATAATCTTAGTGCATTCTTCATTGTCAAACTCATACTTCAAAGCATATTGAACAATCTCATTATCTTTCAAATGTTCATATCCTTGTTTCAATGACATATCATGGTTGTAAATCTTCTGATATTCATTGGTAAAATCAATATCACTGATGGTTTCTAACTTGCATCCAAGATAACTTCACACATTTTCTAAATGCAAAACTTCATCTGGTATGGATGATAATGCTAACCTAGAATCATCTTCTTCCAAGGGTTCTACTAGCTCCCTCTTCATTCTAGGTCTATTCTTATCTCTAACATTGTGAATTAAGGATACATCCATGACTACTTTAAATTCCTTATACCGATTCAAAGATCTGCCAAGATAAATACCTCAAGTTCACATTTTTAGGGCTTTCGTAGATTTGATGCTCAAATCTTTCACCAAATCACTGCAAAATGCTTCCAATCTCTGTTCCTTTATCTCCTAAACACTTCAATTCTCTTTGATAATCAAATAAAATTGATCATAACCTTTTATTACTTTAATCTCACTTAGATCTGACATCGCATTCAATTCTTTTGCCGCTTCTTTCCAAAAAGTTGTTTCTTCTATCTTGCAAAACTTAAAACTTCTTGCGATCTCGTAAAACATAATATTTTCCTTTTCACTCTTAACCATAGCATTAGTACATCATAAAATACCTTACATTAATTATGCAAGACTTAATTCATCAAAAATCTACTTCTACACTAATTCTAAGTTCCTAATCTACTGCAATTTTCATAAATTAAGTGCTTTGAGTTAGGTCAGGTAAGTATTCATTCTTACCACTTGATACTTCACCTTTCTAATTACCTTCAATATTGAATATGTCTCCTTGATCTGTGCCTTTAACAAACTTCACTTCATCTGCATTACTACAGCAACCTTTCTATCTATTACCTGCATCTTCATTTCTTCTTGCATGATTTCTAGGGTTAGGGTTAGGATAAAAACTCCATTGTTCATTCTGCAAAACTTTTTTGTATGTCCAATCTTGTTACATATCTAACAAACAATTCCATTGTTCCCATATCTTGGTCCTTGTTGATTGATTTGTGATTTGCAGCTTCTAGCAATGTGTCCAATCTTGTTGCATCTATAACATACTACTTCTTTTCTTCTGTTCATATCTTTAGTAGCTCTCTTATCTGCATTGTTATTATTCCTAAACATTATACTACCATAATTATTCTCAATAAATTTAGGTCTTCTACATTCAATAGCTCTATATCCAAAACCATAACAATTATAACAATAACCATTAAGAGGTTTAAATTGTTTACCTGTGCAATCTCTCTTCATGTGACCAATAGTATTACAACCAAAACATCTACCTTTGAATTCTCTTTGCATACCTTTGGGTGATTCTTCTTGGTTTGGTGGTTATTCTTCTTTAGGTGGCTCTTCTCCTTTAGGTGTGTCATCAGATTTGTTGATCTCATCTGACTTCTTCTTATCTATGCTTTTAGATTCTTTCAGATCTAGTTCCTTGCTTTCATCATTTGTTCTGAATATATTAAATCTAAGTCCAGTCTTATCATAGGATGGTTTTCCATAAGATACTTGTTCATCGATCTTCTCACTATTTGAATATAGCCTTTCAAGTTGTTGTTTGGATTGAGTCAATTCACCTTTCACAATCTTATTGTATTTCTCAAGTTCTACATGCTGCAAATTTACTTTCTCAAATTTAGATGTTACTTTGCCAAGTTTAGATTTCAATTCTTCATTCTCAATCTTCAACCTTTCATTCTCAGATCTCAGATTTGCTTCATTTTTGTCATTTCCATCTTTCAAACTAAGCTTTAGATTTGCTATCTTCAGTTCATGTTTAAGGATCACATTTTCTTTTTCTAAATTGTCATCATGATCTTCAATAAGAATTTTAGATTCCTTTTCAGATTTCAGATCTTCTACCTTGTTTTTTAGTTTCTCAATAAGGTTCTTTGCATCATCATATTTCCTTTTTAGAGTGTTTCTTTCATCAGTAATCATATCAATCTGTTCAAGAGCTTCTTCAAGATTCTTTTGTAGTTGATCCATATCCATAGAGATCTTACTCAAGCTGCTAGGCTTTCCTTGAATGATTCTTCTTCGAGTAACTAATCTTTGATACCAATTGTTAGAAATAGGGAATACTGAGAGGGAGGGGTGAATAAATATTCTACAAAATTTATCTTTTTCCCAATTATGGATATAACAGATTATCTTTATACATGCATAACATAAGAAGCTAAACAATATGCATTGCAATAGAAATAAAGAACTCAGAACACATGATATGTTCTTGAGGAAACCCTAGCCAAGGGAAAACCCCAGTGGGGATGGTACCCACAAAGATCCACTAATCAAAAGTATCTTGTTAAGGATTTTGACCCTGTTAGGAGTCTATTACAAGCATATAGTGTATCAATCCTAATTAAGGGACTATAGGCCTTGTTAGAAGCTTCAACCCTTTTAAGAGTTGTCAATACAAAATCTGATTACCAGATGAGCCCACTGCCCAAACAAGTAATGTAAAATGTATATTGATTACAAAAATGGATTAAGGTATATAACCTTATGCTTCTTGCATCAATATCTTTTCACTGCTCTTACATTCGCATCATATCATTACAATATTACCATATATCTCTTCTTCTTCTTACAATTACATATTACATATATACAAGTTATTAAGGATAATAACTTTACATGGTTGGCTTCCATATATCTTTATCCAAGAGTTAACATCTAGGATGTCATCCCTTTATATTGTTAAGTCATTATTTTGATAAACAAAATAATCCCTTAACTCTTTACCAATTATGCCTTCATATTCTATTATGTCAACTTAACACCGTCTTCGGTAAAACTGTCATAACTAATTTCGTACATGCCATACTTGCTTGTGCATTTGTGTTAGCTGATAGAGTGTGGTCAAATTAGTAAGTTGAATAGGTCAAGCTTGATATCGATAAGCTGATATGATCTATCAATGCTCTATTTTAATCGATTAAGTCAAGATAGGTAACATTGTAGAATGGTCACTAGTTAACCTTCCTGATGTTCGATAATTGATAGAATTATCTATTAGTACATGTGATAAAAATGTATTTGATTGATAGTATAGGATAGATAGATAGATCATTTGATCAAAATCTAATAGTTTGATTGGTTGATTATGATAGGAGGATATCACAGACACTCTGATGTCGCAGGAGAGATATCCTATGACTCAGAATCTAAGGCCGGTTTTGTCAGAGACTGACACTATTGATAGGGGTGACAAGACTTTAGCACATCATTTATATGCCTAAGATTCAGGTGAAATTGAGTATGTTGATAGCACTTTCCAAGAGATGGCACTCGAAGATGAGTACCTTCCATCTCCCCACATGAGAGATGACGATGATATTAGAGGATGTTTATCGCATCCTATGACTGCCTATCATGGGAGAGTTAGTATAGTATGATCGGCGTGGGGGTATGACTAAGTGTTGGGTAGTATTTGGGGATGATGATATTGAGGAGACCAAGATTAGCTAGGAGGACATGGTGGATCTTTATGAGCCACTTCCTGTTGTTTTGGCTAGAGCTATTGAAGGCTATGTGTGTCTAGATCAGAGATCTCATGGCTTTGCAGTTGGATGGGGTCAGACTCTTCAGAGGATGATGGATGAGGGGACCCATTTTCCTTTGGGAGTGTGTCTTCTAGAACATCTATATCATGATTTGCATCAGGTGGTATACCACAAGGGAGCATCACTATCTGATGGCATTACATTGCTCCATGTTTGGGCATGGGAGCATATTGTTGTTACACGACCAGTAGCTATGCAGTTCCATGGCGTTGGATAGCCTTATATATTTTTGTATGCATCCAGCTAGACTCAACATAAGTTAGGTCAGTTAGATTTTTGGCGATATACATTCAACACCATAGATTCAGTTATCTAGATACTCTAACATGGGTGTGAGTCGTGGGATGACGAGTGTCATCTTGGATTCTATTTTGAGTTGAGATAGTTGATAGGGAGGACTCCCTACATTATTGAGAGGTAGTTGGTTAGCCAGGTCATACAAAAATTTGGTAGGATGCAGGAGTTACCGGAGGGGATCACAAAGTTTTCTCGCACACATCAGGAGTGGCGAGACTAGAGACCCATGGTATCTTTTGAGGTTACACAGAAAGAGTTCTTAGACATGTTGTTTCAAGCATGGTCTATGAGATAGGGGGTCATAGACCTAGGGATGATAGCAGATTATGAGAGGTATCTTAGGGAGTGCCCATTCCTGAGGTTGACCAATCTAGAAGAGAGGCCACCAGAGAGAGATCTAGTAGATAGACGCTGAGACAAGCAACTAGGCTGAGATAGGAGAGGCCAAGGGAGGGGTAGAGGAAATGATAGAGGTGATGGTGGTGATGGCGGAGATGGTGGTGATGGTGGAGATGGTGGATATGGTGGTCTCGATGGAGGTAGGGGAGATAGAGTGGGGCCTCAAATGAGAGACAGAGGTGTGTGACCGCAGGGACTGATGCTACCCCCAGTGCGATAGGTATAGGGATAGATACAAGCATAGGGTGTCGTAGGTGCCCCGCTATAGGTTCTAGCAAGTGCCATGGGACAGATACTAGCATCTACCTTGATACAGGTAGATCCAACAAGATAGGCACAGGTATAGGATGAGGCCAATGTGATACTTGGCCAGGAGAGAGTTGTATAAGGTGGACTTGATATACAGGATGAGTATATGCTTGATATAGTAGGACAGGATATGCAGATGCCAAATGTGGATGTCTAAAATGATCAAGAAGAGATGGACATTGGTGGACAGGATCCCTAGCTATAGAGGGACACTTCTAAGGAGGAGGTCCTAGACATTGATTTATTACTAGTCAAACTAGCAATTACAATGGTATAGGCAGACCGTGTCCCTGGACTAGAGAGATGAGTAGAGAATGTCATGATCAGGCATGAGTGAGATGTCACCATAGAGAGATTAGGGGATTCTAAGGCACTATTAGATGAGCTATAGAGGATAGAGGACTTGGGACCCCATGGAGATAGTCTTCATGCGATGGTGTGGGTTGGGAAGGAGATCACCTACTGGAAGAATGTATATAGATAGGTTGTACCTAATGATCAGTGGATTGGGAGCTTCAGAGAGAGCTCTTTTACAGTTAGGAAAACTATTTATGAGAGGGAGGGACTGACCGATAGTGGAGGGGTATCATCATGTCCTCCTAGAGCACCTTCAGGTTCAAGAGATTTGACAGCTCCAGGGTTTATTGCATCACGTAGACAATGATAGACTGATTCTGGAGGCAGTGGCTCATAGTCATATTGTATACATATTCTTTGTATTTGGATTACCGTTGTATCATTATGTTTCATTATGTTATTGACTTGATGGACACTTTATCATTTTATGAGATATCATTGGAAATTTGGACGTTTATTTTTTAATAGACTCTTATATGATCGACTCTATATATATGATGATGTAGTTCTATGATGATTTTCTTTCATTTATATATATACATGTGCATACTAACATATGCAGGATGTGATGACTTACATTGATATGCATAGAGTTTATGATCTATAATGCAAAATGATTTACTTCATGTGAATGTATGATGGTTAATGATCTAGTATATGATGATGATGTTTATATAAATGCATGTCTTGAATGATTGTCTATTTATTGTTATGTGTTACTAATGCAATGCAATGATGTAAATAATGATATAAACAATGATGTATATGCCAAGGAAATTATTAGATAATAAATGAACATATGAGAATGAATGTAATGGATAAAAAAATGAATAATATAATCCAAATGATAATGTATATAATAATGAAAATGTACCTAATATGATAAAATGTAATAACCAAAAACATGATAGGTAAAAATGTGATAATATGATAGCTATAATGAATTGTTACTCTAGTTGATCAAAGCATGCAATTTTAAATGTATTGGTTATATACAAATGAACACGCCTAATGAAAATGACACTCATCAAATGAACTATGTAAAATGATTAAATGCGATAATGAAAATGGAATATGTGAAAGTTTCTAAAATGCAAGATGAAATATTTTTATTTTGTTTTGGTATCCAAATGTCCTCAACTTAAACAACAATGTGTCTGACACAAGAAGAATAGGCAAAGAGAATAGATAACCTAATAAGCAAGATAACCTACAAATCCCTATAAAAGGAGCATTGATACACAACATGGGTTGGCTAAGTGTAATGCAAAATGAAAGATGGAATGAATATCTCCACAACTTTATGTAACATCTTAGAACTTCAAAATATCTTGGAATGTGATTCTCATCATTGAGCTCATTATGTTGCAAGGAAATGCAAGCATTGTGGTATAATTAAACCAGGATGACCTGAGCATTTCTTGCATGGAGTTTAATATAGAAAACTTGATAAGCATCTAGGTATAATTAAACCGAGATGACCTGAGTTGTGTTTGCATAAGAGACAAGGAATTATATTCTCCCCCTCCATCAGGGAACAAATATTTAGATTTGAGGTATGTGTGGTGTATCACCATTAATAGCATTCACATAACAACATGAATTGTATATTTGGATGCTTATTAAACTAATGAAGGCACTTACGCACTGACACCCCAATTACTTGTTCCTTCGATTTCATTGGAAAATATCCCACAAATAGCAATCAAATAAAAATGTCATGCCCCAGCCTGGCCATTCTAATCAATGACATATGGGAGTTTTAAACTCATGTCAAAGATATCATGGAATAGCATAGGAAACATGATAACAATGAAACCCATATATGAATGCATAATCTACAACAAATCACTCTAACATGTCTACCATGAATATACATTTCTTTTTCCAAAATATAGTGTAAGGTATATTGATTAGTTTGATTGATGTATAGCCATGTCAAATGCATAGATAAGTGGTAATGTTTTGAAGGATAGATCATAGATGAAGAATCATCATGAGGATATCATTGTGTAAGAACATTTGATTGTGTTTACTTGTCTGGTGAAAAGACTCCATTATGTCCTCTAAGACGCATGACTATCACAGATGCACTTCCCAAACTAGGTCAAGGACATACACCCAGCTAGGTGATGGACTGACTTATTATGGATGAAGGACACAAAAAGACTAGGGTGAAGACCAAGACAATAAACCAAGCTATGATGGGGTTTTATTATGGATATACATAGTGGATGGTGTATGAACTGGCCATTTTATTATGATATATACATGGCAGGAAAAAGGTGACAAACTAGTCATGCTATTATGGGTACATACAATGAGCGGATGCGCTAGAAGAATCCTAATAGAGAGAGGAGCTAACTTGTCACACATGGTGCCTGGTTCCATGTTTTTGCCACATGTTTTTATTGCAATTTTTCTTTGATTTTTTTATTTTTTTATTTTTATATACATGCCCCTTGCATTGGGATTTCAAGCATAGAACTTCTTGAGGTGTATGTTGTTAAGAGGCTCATCCAAGAGATCTCCCTTAGGTGTAGACAACTGATAATCCCCAGAGCTATATAGTGTTGTAATTACAAAAGCACCTAACCAGTTGGGTTCAAACTTGCCCTTCTTCTCATGATGTTGCTGATTTTTGGGATTTTCACGAAGAACTAGATCACCAACCTGAAAGTTTCTAGGTTTTACTTTACTATTGTACTAGCGAGACATCCTCTGCTGATAGAATTTCAAATGATCATAGGCTCTCTGATGACATTCATCCAGCAATTCTAATTCAGCTAGCCGTGCAACTCTATACTCTTCATCTAGAATTAAATCTCTTAGAGAGACACAAAGAGAAGGAAACTCGACCTTGAGGGGCAGGATAGCTTCAGAACCATAGACAAGGGAATATGGTGTGGCTCCAATATGAGTTCTGATGGAAGTGTAGTAAGCCCATAAGGTAGGATTTAATTGGACATAATAGTCACGGCCAACGTCATTGACGGTCTTTTGAAGGATCTTGACAATGGTTTTATTAGACGCCTCAACTTGGCCATTACCTTGGGGATAGTAAATGGTGGAATAGTTATGGGTGATGTGGAATTTCTCACATAGTTCATCCATGTCCTGATTTTGGAACTACTTCCCATGATTAGTAATAAGATACATAGGGATACCATATCAGAAAATGATATAATTAAGGATAAACATGGATATTTGTTTGCATGTGGTAGTGATCAATGGAATGGCTTCAATCCATTTGGTAAAATACTTAGTTGCAGTGATAATCCATTTATGGCCATTAGAAGATGGATGGTGAATTGTGCCCACAAGGTCGAGTCCCCATCGACTGAATGGCAAAGTGGTCGTAAAAGGATGGAGCTCTTGTGCTAGTGCATGAATAAGATTCCCATGTATCTAACATTTCTTGCATGCCCTAGCAAAGTGAAAGGAATTTGTCTCCATAGTAGGTCAATGGTAACCCATATGCATGAGTTTCTTAGCCAAGGAAGGACCACTTGAATGTGTCCCAAAAATACCCTCATGTACGTTTCGTAAGGTAGTTTGAGCTTTATCATGTTCAAAAAATTGTAAGAGAGTACCATCAAGACCTCACCGATACAGGGTGTTGGATATTAGGACATAGCGGGAGGCTTGGCGTAGAAAGGTACACTTTTGGTTTTGAGATAGGTCAGGTGGGATGCTATTTTTTTTTTAGATACGAATGGATTTTTCCATAGATCAGGGAGTCTTGTCCAATAAGATGACATATAATACTCATATTAGGATCATCATATGCGAGATAAGTCAGAGATTCCACTAAGAACTCAAAGCGGGCTTTTGTATCCTGTGCATCAAATAGAGAAGCAATTGTTGTCGTAGCATCTGCAGCTTTGTTATCATGCCTTGGAATATATTCAAAGGTGATGATTGAAAAATATTGTTTAAATTCATCCACCATATGCTTATATGGTAATAACTTGTCATCCTTAGTCTGGTATTCATTATTAACCTAATTTATAATAAGTTGAGAATCTCCATAAACATTTAATTCAGTGACCTTCCATTGTAGAGCCATTTTCAACCCAACCATCAAGGCTTCATATTCAGCTACATTGTTTGTGCAAGGAAAAAGTAGCTTGTAAGACTTTGGAATTGTATATCCTTATGGTGTGACAAAAAGCACTCTAGCTCCTGAACCATGTTGAGTATATGATCCATCAAAATATAGCTTCCATGTTTGTGTGGATAATGTCAAGATGTGTGCATCTGGAAACTCTGTATGTATAGGTTGATCATCTGTCAGTGTTGGCTCAGCTAATTGATCTACAATCACTTGTCCTTTGATGGCCTTCCTATCCATGTACTCAATGTCAAATTCACTAAGCAACATAACCCACTTAGCCAATCTGCTAGTTAATGTTGTCTTGCTTAAAAGATATTTCAAAGGATCAATCTTTGCAATAAGCTTGATTAAATGAGACAACATATAATGTTTCCATTTCTATGAAGCAAATACTACTGCTAGACATGCTCTTTTAATCGGAGAATAGTTTAGTTCATATCCCACAAGGGTGTGACTAATATAGTATATAGCCTTTTCTTTTCCTTCTTGATCCTATTGGGCTAGAAGAGCACCTAATGAGGCTTCTATAGTTGAAATGTAGAGAAAGAGTGGCTTTCCTAGGATTGGTGACATCAAAGTTGGAGGATTTGTCAGATATTTCTAGATTTTATTGAAGGCTTCCTCACACTTATCATCCCATTTGAATAAGATGTCTTTATGTAACAAATGCTAAAAGGGATGACTTCTATCCGCTAATTGAGAAACAATTCTTCTGATTGATTGGAGACATCCTTGTAAAGATCTTAGCTGACTAATGTTAGTTGGTGAAGCCATCTCCATGATTGCCTTAACCTTTTCTAGATTAACCTCTATACCTTTGGCTGAGACAATGTACCCTGACAATTTTCTTGATGTAACCCTGAATGCACACTTCTTTGGATTGAGTCTAATTTGATACTTTTCCATCCAGGTAAATATCCTATCCAGCACTCTTAAATGAACTTCTCTATTTTTGGATTTTTCTAAAATTTCATCAACATAATCTTCCATAATGGTATGCATCATGTCATGAAAGATTGTGGTCATAGCTCTTTGATAAGTGGCACCAGCATTCTTGAGCCCAAAAGGCATCACATTCCAACAGTAAGTGCCCCAAGGACATGTAAAATTAGTCTTCTCTTGGTCTTCTGGTGCTATCTTGATCTGGTTATAGCCAAAAAAAACATCCATTAGAGACAACATCACATGACCATCTGTTAAATCAACTATGATATCAATGTTAGGTAGTTGGGAAGTCAACTTTAGGACAAGCCTTATTGAGATCTCTAAAATCTATACATATCTTGATAGACTTGTCTAGCTTTGATATGGGTACAATATTTGAAATCCATTCAGCATAATCAATGGCGCGAATGAATCCAACATCTAGGAGCTTCTTCAATTTTTCTTTAACCATAAGTGCAATATGAGGATGCATCTTTCAAAGCTTTTGTTTAACTGGCTTAAGTCCTAGTGCAATGGATAAGTGATGCATAATTAGATTAGGGTCCAATCTGAGCATATCAGCATAAGACCAGGCAAATTGATTCGTCTCTCTTTGAAAATTTTTGAAAAAGCTTATTTCTCTGATTCTATCAAGGATGCTGCTACTTTGAAAATGCAGGGGACTCCTCTATGCCAATGTTAAGAGGCAATGTTGGTTCTATAAGTATTGCAGATTGCTCTCGATACATATAATTGGGAAGAGTATCAATCCTTCCATTGTCAAGTGCCTTAGGGAGGTTTTCACCTTCAGATGCATCATTTCTTTTTACTATTTTTGGATCTAATACTGCCACTGAGTGGTTTTCACCATTGGATCTATTGACTATTTTTATATTTTTATGAATGAGAGGATTGGAACTCTCTCCAAAGTAAGCCATGTCATTGAGTTCTATCAAAAATCCTAACTTATGATCTCCTGGTGGTAAATGATCCCTGATTCCAAGATAGTCAATGATTGTGTCATTATTATAAAAGACATCAAGTTCTAGATGATTGGGAGAATCCCAATCTATAAGTTCAGGATGTACAAGTGGTATTAGATCATTTGGGTCAATATCAAAGGCTGAGATGGTATTGATAGAGAAGTTGTCAAGGTTTATGATGGTATTGGCAAGGTCTATTTCCATATTATCATTAGAATTATCTATCGCAAGATAATGCTCACTTCCCTCACAATCGACAAGAGTAGTATCACATGGAACTAATCCTAGTGAGTATGTCCTTGAACTCTCTCCCTCATGGTAATCATTACTATAGTGATGAATAACATCAAATCCTATTTTTTCAGTACAATCAGATAATGAAACCCATTCATAATCATTAGAGTCATAACCCTCATTATCCCCAAGTCTATCAATGATTTCTTGTGCTATCCTTTATTTCTCTGGATCCACATACATACCATGTTTTTAGAACTGTAATGTAGGAGCTTTGGATGTCTCATAGAAAGGTGTGATATTTTCTTTACCTTTTGATTCTTTTGGTCCTTCTCCTTTGTATCTCAATCCTATGGTATCTCTTTGGTAATTTGGGTTTTGTAGAATTGGTTTTATAACACCCTCTCTTTGTAGCCCTATAGGTCTAGCACCTTGGTATCCCATCTTTTGTAGCAAAGTATACCCTTTACCATATACATTAGATGATATATATTCATGTTTGACATCCTCTTCATTCTTCTGTGACTTAAGAAAAAGGTTAGCATTACGCTCAGTTGCTTCTTTTGATATAGTTCCCCCACTTATAAATGTGTCATAAACAAGTGTGGAAGTGGGTTCTGATTTTTGTTTAGTGACCAAGGATTTTCCATATGATCTAGGAGATAAAGGTAGTTTTATGATACAAAAAGTTTAGCCCAAAGTGTATTCCCCCATACTTCATTCTTTTATGTCTATCTTGATCCCATTAGATTTAGAAGTTGATGCTATATTACTTGGATCAATGGGAGTGGCTGCAAAAGATCCAGCACGATTATGAGGTACCAAAAAATCAAGTGTTGTCTTCACAGTGTTACAATACTGAAAAGGGTTAGGATCTCCCTTGATAGTTATTTCCTGCCCATTGTGTGGAAATTTCAAACACTAATGATAAGTTGATGGCATAGGTTGCATGGAATGAATCCAAGGTCTCCCAAAGAGAATGTTATAAGTGAGATCCATGTCAAGAACTTGACAAAGTACATCTTTGACTATAGGACCTACTCTGATAGGAAGAACAACAAATCCCTTGGATGACCTTTTCTCTTCATCATAAGTTTTGATTGTGATTTTCTTCTTTGGATCTACAACATTTTCAAAAAATCCCAATGCAATGACTAATTTTAAAGTGCATATATTCAAGCTAGCTCCTCCATCTATTAGTACTCTCTTGATTTTATGACTCTGTACAAGGACTTCTATATGGAGCGAAGCATTATGAGGTTGATTAATGGCCAAATCATCATGATCGGTGAAGGATAGATAATGTGGGGTTGTTGAATGTCCCACGATAGCTTGAAATTTATCATGATCTAGATTTGTAGGAATCTGGGTTTCTAAGAGAGCTTTCTCAAGGATATCCTTATGAGATGGTGATAGATGCAAAACCTCTAATATAGATATTTGGGCTGGTGTTTTCTTCAATTGTTCCAAAAGATTGTACTAATTGGAAACATTTGGTATGGACTTTGGAACACAAACAAACTTGTTTTGATAGGTGTTTGGTTTAGATGGGACTCCTTGGAGAGTAACCTTGGATTGAGCTTGAGTAGTAACATGAACTGGTTGACTCTCAGATTTTTCTTTTATAGTTATCACATTGGCATAGTATTTAGAAGGATGACATTCAGAGATGTTACTAACATATTTATAGGATGGAGCATTATAGTTGGCTTGATTATCACCTTTTGCATTAGAGGAACTTCTTTTATCATGTTCAGGAAGTGGATCTTTAAAAGTCATATGTGACTCGTTTAAGGTATGTCCATCAACACTAATTTCACCACTTTCAATTAAGTCTTGAATCGCATTTTTAAGCCTTTGGCAATCATTGGTTTTATGACCTTTCCCTCTATGAAATTCACAATGATCATTGTCATTCCACCAAGAAGGTTTCACTCTAGGTTCAAAATCTCTAGTTTCAGGAAGTGCAATGAGTTTCTTTGTGATCAACTTCCTTAATGTAGATTACAAAGATCCACCTAAAGGAGTAAAAGTTCTTCTATGTGGCATGAAAGGTAATCTTGAATTTGATGAATTGTTATTGGGATTCTGATTTTCTGATTGATAGCTATAAGTAGTGTGAGTAGCATTGACCTTATTTGTGAGATTCAAAAAAGGGTGTGTTGATTTAACATTGTGATTATGCACAATCCAATCATTAACAATATTCTTGTTTTTGTTCTAAAATTTGGACTTGTCATTATTGTTGTTGTTGTTGTTGTTGGGATATGAATTTGAAGATCCAACATTGTCCTTGGAATAAATTTTAATCTCACATTTTTTTACCATAGCTTCCTCAATTTTTATACCATTTTCTATGAGCTTATTAAAGTTTGGAGGACATTGCAATTGCAACCTATAGCTCATTTCTAGTGTAAGGTTACACACAAAGATATCCATCTTTTCTTGTTCAGGGATCGTTCGTGGATATTTGGTAAACAATTGACACCATCTTTGCAAAAAAGTAAGGAAGGGTTCTCCATTCTTTTGATGTGCATTGCAAAGATCAAGCATAGTGACTTCATGTTTGATATTATATGATTAATGAGTCACAAACTTGTCAATAAGCTCATTGAAATATTTGATGCCTAGGGGTAGTTTGGAGAACCATTTCATGGCTTATCCTCCTAAACTATGTGGAAATAGTCGCATAAGATAAGTGTCATTATGGGTGACTTCAATGCAAGCAGCACAAAACTCATGGATGTGGTCTTGTGGATCTAAATTCCCTTTGTATTTGTCAAATTTAGGAACCTCAAAATGAGGAGGGAATGGAATCATTGCTAAATTCTTATCAAAAGGATAAGGACATATATCATCCAAGGAGTACTTCTTAGTTGATGATCCAGTTTGGATGTCACGCATTTGTTGTTGAAGCATCTAGATTTGTTGTAGAATGGGATCCAAAGATAATGTGTGTCCTTGAGTGTTTTGGGAAACACTATGTTGTTGAGTGTTTTGGGAAGCATTGGTTTGCTAATTGTTTTGGGAAGCATTATTTTGTTGATTGTTTTGAGAAGCATTGGATTGCTAGTTGGTTTCCTTTGTTGCATGAGTATGTGTTTCTTGAGATCCACTAGGGATTTCTTGATTATTTGTGATAGGTGGTTCTCTAAGATGGGAAACATCAAAATCACTTGGTAGTTTGGCTCCTTGTTGAGAAAGCATGAGGAAATACATCTCTCTATCCATGTCTAGGAGTCTTTCCATGACATTATAAAACCTAGGATCTTGGGTAGCATCCCTAAGTTCTTGATCTGTGGGTTCCTCATCTGATGTAAAAATTGAAGTCTTCTTAGGAATTCCAAACCAAGGTTTTCCTTAGTGTTTTTGTTTCCATCCATCTTGTCTATAGATTCTGGATTAGCGGTTTGTTTGAGCTTCTGAGATCGTGTTTGAACCATAAAATGTGAAGGATGATTGTGGGATGGAATATTTTTTATGAAAAGATGTGGAAATTTTTTGATATTAAAGATGTGAAAAAGAGATTGAAAAGTGTTGAAAATGGATAAGATAACTTGATAAAATCTAAGTCAATAGGAGGTATGGATCTCACTATGATATGATAAAGAAAAACCAAGAGATAATGATCTAGGTAAGTTTTGATTTGAGGATGATAAATTCTGATATGATGAAACTCACAAAAACCAAAATCTAAAAGTAAGGTAATGTTTCAACACTGAATTGGGAATTTGGAAGATTGGAGGAAATGATTTGATGATTTTTTATGAAGAAAGGATGATGAAAAATGATGAAAATCATCAAACTAAAGATCAGAGGTCGGTGTAGATTGAAAAAGTTTCTAGAATCAGACTGAAGACAAAAATGGGTATCTGAAAAGGCAATTTTGAAATTTCCAAGGAAAATAGAAATGTTCTCTGTTATGTATGCACAGCAACAAATGCGAGACTGTCTAATGTGAGACTAATCACACTGGCATTTTTTATATACCAGTTTGGAAGGGCTTGGCTTTATCCTGTTATCGGTTGGGTCGTTCCTTGGGGTGAGTACCTCTTTTGCCACCAAAGATCACCCTCTAGAAATTATAACAATTTCTCTTACACCCATGATCCACGAATGGCAAGGGGAGAGGATACATTGTTATAATTTTGGGATTACAAATATGCTTAGAAAGAAAAAATACAATAGACAGAGTATCTATTTTAAAGAAGACATGCGAATTTGAAAAAAATGTCATATTTTAAAGCCCAAACGAGGTTAAAGTTTATTCTGCAAACCCCTAGAAACCTACAAATAAATTGTTAGAAATTTAGCAATGGGGTCTTCAAAATATTGTCCTGCAAAATAGCCTAGAAACTACTAGAATGAATAGACACTTGTTAAAAATAGTAAGCTAAAACAAAAAGATTAAAAATATAAATTTTACACTTAAAAACTATAGATGTGAAGAAAGAAAGAACAAATGTCAGAAAAGGAGAATAGATGCGTGAAATAGATGTATGCATAGTAGGATGCAACATATGCACGGTGAGATGGTATGTATGCGCAGTGAGATGCGTATGCATAGCAAAGTGTGATGAAAGCGTAGAACAGTGAAACAAATGTGCAGGGTATGGCCAGAAAGTGGAAAAGATAGAAGAAAAGGTGGTGACTATGGTAATAGAATGTATGCGCAACAGAAATGGATGAATGCGTAGATATTGGGGATGAATGTGCAGAAGCAACTTGTAGAAATTTGCACAATACATATTTGCAGAAATACCAGTTTGTTGCCCAAACGTGGCATGTTGCTGCACATATATGTGTTGCAATTGCACATATGTGATTCACGTAAGAAATCAATTTTTTTAAACCTAACTTATGATTCCATCTAACCTAAACGCCCTAAAATTCTATTGCAACATCACAAAATCAATAAATTAACAAAGAGGATCGAGTCACCTACTAGATCTCCTAAATCGGGTGGCCTCTAGAATTGACAGACCCTCTTGAATCGATGATTGGATAGCTGGAATCAATGATATAGTTAAGGATAAACATGGATATTTGTTTGCTTGTGGCAGTGATCAATGGAATGACTTCAATCCATTTGGTAAAATACTCAATTACAGTGATAATCCATTTATGGCCATTGGAAGATGGAGGGTGAATTACTCCCACAAGGTTGATTCCCCACCGACTAAATGGCAAGGTGGTCATAAAAGGATGGAGCTCCTGTGCTGGTGCGTGAATAAGATTCCCATGTATCTGACATTTCTTGTATGCCCTAGCAAAGTGAAAGGAATCTATCTCCATAGTAGGCCAACAGTAACCCATACACATGAGTTTCTTAGCCAAGGAAGGACCACTCGAATGTGTCCAACAAATACCCTCATGTCACACATGGTGCCTATTTCCAGGTTTTCACCACATTTTTTTATTCCAATTTTTCTTTGATTTTTTTATTTTTATTTTTTATATACATACCCCTTGCATTGGGATTTCAAGCATAGAACTTCTTGAGGTGTATGTTGTTAAGAGGCTCATCCAAGAGATCTCTCTCAGGTGTAAACAACTGATACTAATACTAGAAATGATATATTAACTAATCTAAGCTAATAAATCAACCTAATGCAAAGACAATGAAGAGTAGGAAAGTAAACACAATGAAGAACTAAATCAAATTACCTTCACCTACCATGTAGCTTGTCTCCATTGCTCTCCTAGCTTTGATTTCTTGAAGATGGTGAGCTCTCAGATTTCCAATTTGAAGCTCCTTGCCCAAGATATCACCAAAGTGTGGAGATTTATGTGAATGAGTGCAAAATGGCCTAAGCTTAACTATGCAAAACTAATGGATGAAAATGAAAATGATGTAAGGATAGCTTGGATGCTTGAATTCTCTTGAATGCTTGAATGCTCTTGATCTCTATAATTCTTGATTGCTTGATTGCCTATTCACTATTAGCTCACAAAGGGAAAATGAGGTTCCTTTTATAGACTTTTGGAGGATCCAAGCCTATGTGACACAATCCTACGGTGGAGATTGAAAGGTCCAGAAGATCCTAGGGCTAGGATTGACTTGGTTGAAGGATTTGAGAGAAAGGGGGATGTAGTTGGAATGTGAGAGGAAGAATAGGGATGATGTTCCTCTCACATTGACATGGAAGAGAAGAAGGTGGAAGGGAAAGACACATGTCAAGTGTCTCACAAAGACCAAAGAGAGAAAGAGGGAGAGACATTTTCCTCATGAGGACTCTTGGCACAAGTGTCCCATGAGTCACCTTTTACCCTTAGAGGTGGCTTGAGAAGCCCCTTAGGACTAGGGATTGTCTCTTGACTTGGTTTAAGAGAAGACATGTGGTCATGATTAATCTTAATTAATAAATAATTATTTATCCTAGCCAAAATGATGTGTCAGGTGACTAGGTAGATGAAGTGGACTAGAGGACTTAATCATAATTATGATTGTGTATTTGATTTAATCACTTTAATAGACTATTTAGAAAACTTAGGATAGGAGAATAAACTATAATGAATCTATTAAATAAATCTAATAATTTATTTAATAGAGGAATAAATATTTAATTACTTCATCAAATCAATATTAATTAAATAATAAATATTTAATTAATAATATGAAGTCACTTTTTAGTGTATACAATATTTTCCAATAATAGTTTCTATGGATTGCAAATATCTTGTCTCCAAAACTCTTTTAAAATGAAAATTGAAACTAGGATCTTAGATGAGATCTCATCCATAATATCAAACCCTACATGTCAGGGTTTGTTAAATAACTTCCCTTGACTATGAAAGTAGGGCCCAACTTCAAAAATTAAATTGTAACTTTTTTATTGAGGAAAAAGCCATGAAGAAGTAACTATTTGGAACAAAAATTATTTTCACATCTCCTTTTGTATTCCCATTCCTTCTAGCCTAGGATTCTAAAAAAGAGGAGATATAAATATTTTTTCATATCGAAGCATGCTTTCTAGATACAAGACATATTTTTCTATAGTCTTTGGACTAATCACTAGGAAATTTTATAAGTAGTGGTTGTCGTTGCACCAAAAGATCAACCTATTAATGCTTGATACAACCACTAGACTTATAGAAAATACAGGATGCAGTTAAGCCATGTCATGAATCCTGAGGGGAGTGCTAACCATTTTTCCAACAATCTTCCCCTCAGCATTACCTAAGGGAATTTGAACCTGTGACCAAGCTCTGATACCACTTTTTACAAGTAGTGGTTATCGTTGCACCAAAAGATTGACCTATTAATGCTTGATACAACCACTAGACTTATAGAAGACACATGAGGTAGTTAAGCCATGTCATGAATCCCGAGGGGAGCGCTAACCATTTTTCCAACAAGAAAACATTATAAAATTCAAGCTCACAACCAACATCCTTGTCTTGTGACTAGAGACAAAAAAATTAGCCAAAAGTCCTTCTACAACTTACATAGACCAAAAAAATCCTAAAGCCACAATAGCAACAACATAGGCCAAAAAATATTGCATAACTACTCATGCTTGCAAGAAATCCCTCACAGCTCCATTGTAGACTATCATCCCTTTCATATGATGTATCATTTTTTCTCTCTACTTCAAATCTTCAAAAATAAATTGTGATTAAGTTTTTTCATTCTCAATGTATTTATTTAAAACTTGATACATAAATCAAATTAAAAAAAAGGCACATCAAGAATACACCATTGGGTGTTTTTGACATATTATTTTTTTAAAAATAGATATGCTAATATTACTCTCATATATAACGTCCATACTAGAGATAGATAGAGGGAGAGGGAGATAGCACAATGCATAAATATATATATTTCCTAAAACATTATCTTATTTATTTAAGATTTTTTATATTTTTCTTTTGATTTTTTTTTCAAGTGAAAAATTTGGTTTAGTTTGCTTAATTGAAAGTTGTTTTCTTATATATTTATATAAAATGTGTTTTAGCATTATTTACATATTTGAATGTTAGTAATGTATAGATAGATAGAGAAAGAAAAAAGGTTAGACCTTTGTGTTATTTTGTTTTTAATTAAGAGTTATTTTTACTTGCTTAATTTAATACATAAAAGATCATATATATTAATTGCATTAGTTTAACAATTATACGTTAGCTATATATATATATATATATATATATATATATATATATATATATATATATATATATATATATATATATATATATATATATATATATATATATATATATATATATATATATATATATATATATATATCATATGATATTTTTTACATCATTTTATAATAATTTTTCAATGTAATAAATGAACAAAAATATTTTAAAAACAAATACATTATAATAGTTAAATTGTGGTATTATAAATGAACAAACGTATTTTAAAAACAAATATTTTACTATGCTTTCAAGAAAGCCCTCATAGCTCCATTTCAAACTATCATCCCTCCCACATGATGTATCATTTCTTCTCCACGCTTCAAATCTTCAAAATATATCATGATTGAGTTTTTTCATTCTCAAAGTGTCTATTTCACTTAATACATAAATCCAAATGAAAATGGGCACCTTCAAAATACATCACTAAGTGTTTTTGACATTTTTTTTAAAGATAGATATGCTAATATTACTAGAGAGAGAGTTCCTAAAATGTTATCTTATTTACTCAAGAGTTTTTATATTTTTCTTTAGAATAATTTTAGAGTGAGTTTTGATTTTTTTTTGTTTTCATATATATTTATATATTGAATATGTTTTATTATTCTTTACATATTTGACTGATAATAATTTATAAACAGATAGAGAAAAAAAGAAAGAAAGGTAAACTTTTATTTACTTACTTAAGATTTAATACATAAAAGATCATTATTAGCTGTGTGTGTTTAATAATAATATGTTAATTATATATGTTATAAAGAAAATATATTTAAACATATATACCATATAAAATTATTTATACTATATTATAAAAAAATTCAAATAAAAAATATTTTAAAAACACATAATTATATTATATTAATTAAATTGTGTTATTGCAATCCTTGTTATCAAAGTTCAAATCCTATTAAAATATTATTGGGATTTCTCAAATGAAGATAAAATCTGCATAGAAGAATATTAGTTTAGGCTACCTTAGATACGGACAGTGGCATACATATATTTATTGACTACTTAGAATTGATTTTACCTGTTAACTAATGTTTAAGCTTAAGTTCTCTTAACTAGTTAGATTGCTATCACTGTAGCTGGTTGTGTGGCTTCTGTTTGCTGGCCTATCCATAACCGTAGAGCTGAGAATCTGCGGCGTTTGAGGCTCCATCTTCCCTTCTAGCATCTGCATCACTTGCCTCATACCGGGTCTCACTTCCTCGTCCTCCTGAATGCATAACAAGGCTACAACACATGCTCTTCTTACCTCTTCCATGTCTGCCTCCTCTGCAACACCCTCCTCTGCAATATTAATTATGTTCCCCTGCTGAAATTGAGTTGCAGCCCATGTTGGGAAATAAAGCTTACGTGAATCTTGCACGGTTAAATCCAGATTTCTTCGCCCGGAAATGATTTCCAAAAGGGTCATACCAAAACTGTAGACGTCAACCTTGGGAGTGATGGGAGTACCGGAGATCCACTCTGGAGCCAAGTATCCTCTCGTTCCTCTTGTAGTGGTCAGCACGCGGCTCAAATTTCTATCCATGAGTTTTGCCAACCCAAAATCGGCCAATTTTGGGGACAAATCACCGTCCAACAGGATGTTTTCGGGCTTAACATCGCTGTGAATGATGCAACCTCTGCATTCTTCGTGGAGATAGAGTAACCCTCTGGCAGTGCCTATTGCGATCTCAAATCGGGTATTCCAGTCCAGTACCTTCCCCTCACTACTTGTGAACAGCAGGGAATTCAGAGAGCCATTGGGCATGTAATCATAGATCAATAACCGTTTTGATCCTTGTGCACAAAACCCCCGAAGCCTGACCAGATTGACATGCTGTATGTTTCCAAGAGAACTGATTTCTGCTCGGAATTGCTTTTCATCTTGTTTTGAACCCTTCATTTTTTTCACGGCCACAAGGGTACCGTCTGGTAGAGATCCTTTGAACACAGAGCCAAATCCTCCGCTTCCCAACTCAGACCTGAAATTCCTTGTTGCAATTTTCAACTCCTTGTAAGTAAACATTCTCAGAAACGAGTCAGAGGATTCCGCATGCCTGTCCATCGACCGCTGCTGACGCCTCCGCCAAATTAAAACCGAAGAAATAGTTAGGGCAACGGTGAGTACACCAACTATCCCAAGCACTGGGCCAATAAAACTTGTGGTTTTCGAAAGTTGAGAGGGACCCACTCTAATGAAGATATTTGTATTGCTTTGTGATGAAGTAGAGCTGCGTATGTTTAGCAAATCTCCGGACCAGATTCGGCAGGGCCCTGAAGGCGGATTGAAAGCAAACGCGGTGCACGAGCAGTTGCGGAGGCAGGCTTTGTGGCAATCTTTCTTTGTGGGTGCAGAGTATGAGAAAGCGTAATCATCATGCAACGTGACTCCAAGATCAATGAATCGATCAGTGCTGCAGTTTAACGGGCTCTGCCGAACACACCCACTTGACGCCCAATCTTGGGAAACCCAGGCTTGATTGTCTATGGGTTTGAAGGCTTCCACGCAGCTGCAGGACTGAAGATTGCTGGAGTCACAGGTTCCGTACGCACCACAGGTACCATATACGGCGCACCCATCTCTGGGCACAGACCAGTACATGTTCCAATTAGTACTCCTTTCGAATTCATATTGGCGCCCTTGTCCGAACTTAGTCACGACAAAACGTGGCAGAAAATTGACGGTAGGAACCAACATATAAGTGAAATAGAAACCAGAGCCGTTATTTTCGACGCTGATATTGAAAAAATGTTTGTCTTCAAATTCTGGTATTGCGTTGAAAATTTTGCCGTCCCAACTTCCGGTCGCCCAATACTGTACAGAATTGTTCCATTTCAGCACAAATTGTTTGGCCCCGGACGGATCCCTCTGTAGGGAATAAAGCCCAGGAGCAGGATCCGTTGAGCTTTTCCAGGAGATTAGCTTTTGCTGTTCACCGAATCTCATCCCAGGTAACAAGGTATCAACGGGATTGTCGAAACTCTGCCAAACGGTCTTAGATTCACTGTCATTGCTCAGCATTAAGAAATTACCAGAATCCAATAACACAGCCCGGGATGCCT